>JANHFO010000900.1:114401-124931 GCA_032468095.1 Pareas carinatus
TCGAACTGCTGAACTTACTGGCAGCCGACTGCTAACAGAAGTAGAATGCAGTACTGCACTCTAACCACTGCGCCACTGCAACTCATAATGATACAGAAATTCATAATTTATACAGAATCCAAGCCATCTCATCCACACCTTCTCACTCACTCATTCATTCTGTTCCGTTTTCAGCAAAAGACCATCAGGTATTTCCAAACTTTTATAAAAGTATTTGTTGCCTTCTCCCTGACCAAACAGATCACTTTTGCCATTTCAAAAGTCCCGCCATCTTTAGAATCTCAGACTCGGTAGCCTAATAAGGCTGATTTCACTATTGCCAAAAACTTCAGCTGCTGGTTTCCTACTTGTTATTAAAAGAACATGACATTTCTAGTGAGTTGGCAATCCATGATATTAATCCAAAGTCATGGTACTCAAAGGGAAATCCAGAATCTAGTGAACTCTGACCTTAGCACTACCATCTAGTATCTGATGCTGTTACCGTGGTTGAAAATTGACCATCTTTTGACAGTCCGGATGGAAACAAAGAAACACTTTCTTTCTTTAAACCAGAACTAATAATAATCTGAACAAGGGACTGAATAGGCATATTCGTCATTGGAATCAGCGAATATATATCAGCACATGCAAATCAGTGTCAGCTTCTGTCTTTCTATCTTGTTCCCCCTTTCTAAGTGGACTTTCTAACATTATGGATGCTTTCAGGTAGTTTTGCTGCAAGTATAAGAAAATTGCACAATAAAATAAAGCATTATGTAAACCTGTTCTTTATGATAGAGAGAAGTTGGATGTAACCCTCAAATTGAGTTTCCACCGTGCCATTGTTCTTTGTGTCTATCTGTGCAAGAACTTTGATGTTCAGATAAAAGGCAATTAGCAGGAGTAAAGCTTATTCCTTCCAGCTTGCTCATCTTCTCAGCATTCTGACTTTTTTATTATTAAAAAAGAACCTCCAGGGAATTGAGGGTTTTTTGCATTTTAGTTTTCACATACAAAGCTGGACGAGGGATTGATTTCACACACATACATACAGCTTTCAACTAGGGTGTAAGAGTAAGATGCAAAAGACTTAGGAAGACTTTTGTATAGGAGGCTTGGAATCAGCTTAGTATATTGATTTATTAATGTTAGGATAGGAAGGGTGTTGATTTTTTTTGGTCTCTTGCACAGCACAAAATGCACTATATGCTCAGCAGCTCAGCCAGTCAATGAACAGGAATAACAGCCACACGGCAGCCCCATATTGTGCTTTGAAGAAAATTACACGTCTTCACCAGCAGCTGACTGTGCAGAAACTAGATTTTACCTTGGCGAATATGTACAAATTGCTGCACAAATATGGGGATGGAACAGGTTTGCAGTGGTGCTGCCAGATGTGAGGGCATCCTGAACCCACAAATCCTTTTTTCTACCTGCCTCTGTCCCATCCTCCCTGGTCAACCTGTTTTTTCTGGCTCAGCATCTGTGAATAAAACTGCAGCTGCCATTTCTTTACTACTGCCTGTTAGCCGGCCAACCAGCTAACAGAATCTTCCTTCCTTGCCATTCAGATCTCTCAGGGTACAGCCATGTATCCCTTTAAAATTGGTGTTTTTTCCTAGTCTAGCAATAAGATGAACTAATTAATCATTGTGTTGGAAGGCTATGGCCAATGAAGGCATTTTAGCTTTCCTATTGGCTGCGCAGCCTCCAAATAGCAGTTGTTTTGTTCAAGTAAAAATATTTATCTAATTTTTAAATTTATCTAGCTGCCCTACTCAGCACCCAAACAGGGCAATGACCATCATCAGTAGCAATAATAGTCAACAAATAATAATCAACAGTATTACAGCCTACTTTAAAATGACATATGCCTACAGTATCAATTGACTTGCTTCCACAGTGTTGTCTTTGATCCTGTGGCCATCACTGAGTATCTGGGATCATTTGGGAATCTTCCAAATCCTAGGGTACCTCATTTGGCCCTGTGGTCCATACCTGGAAATACCGTTTGGCCTTGTGAAGAATGCAGAGAGTTACTATGTCCAGAATTTGAAAAACGCCTTTCAATTAGTGAATCAAATCAAATAGTGGGGAAAAAAATGCTTTGATGTCATGTGCAAGTTCTTTCTGTCTCTGTGTTTTTGAATGAAAGTGCTGGTACAGATAAAGGCCTAGCTTTTAGTTACAGCCCTAGTCTTCCTTTCTGCCAGCAGATTGGAAGAGAAGAGATTTGCAAGAACCCTGCTCTTTTACTTCTTATATGACTTTCTTCTATACTTGGATAAGTTCATGAAACAGCTTCCACGCGCCATTTTGTTCCACCCATTCCTAATTAAAAAGAAATGCTTTGAGTTTTTCTTGCAAGCTCTGTGGGCTTTCTCCATGACTACAGGAGCCTCTTTGTTTCTGAAAAATAAATGAGTTCTTCCTTCTTTGTTTCTTTAGATAGAGGAAAAGAAAACAGCAGAGAGGAACTGGTCTGGTGAAGACGACCATCCCAAGAGTGCACACCTCAGGAAGGTGAGGGTTGAGCCCCGCCATACAGTTTTATTTACTCTCACACATATATGCATTATAAACAGGATCTATTTGAAGGTACCTTATTTTGGGTTCTTTTGCTTCTCAGCTCCATTAACCAGAATGTTTCTGTTTTGATGTACTGGTAGAAGGTGAATTGAAGGTGACAATATTTCTTTTCTACAGAAACACCCGAATATGAAAGTGTTCACTTGTTTTTCAGTTTGTTCGTTTTATTTTACCTTTGTTGTCCCCCACTGCATTTCTTTTCACTTTGTAAATCATGTGTCATTGTGGCCAGTAACAGACTAGACAGTGAACAGAGAAATCAGTATTTCTCAACCTGGTTTTCAATTTCCAGAATCCGCTAGTCAACATGTTGCATACTGGCTAGGGAATTTTGGAAGTTGAAGTACACCCATCTTAAAGTTAACAAGAAACACTGAGACAGACCATTTTTTAGTTTACATCCAGCTAGATTTGATTATGAGATATCGTTTTTTTATGAGCACCCGATGCCAATTTATGGAATTCTAGAAAAATTACGACCATCATCTTTATTCAGGCATGAGAATATTGGATCATTTTATCCCCACAAAACTATGATGTGAGGCAGATTGGGCTGAGAATGGCTGCCGCAAAGTAACAGTATGAACTTTCGTCATTGAAGGTAGACTTGAATCTGAATCTCCCTGGTCCTATTCCATTAACTTTCTTTACCATGACAGCACAACAGTCGATTAATGAGCCAAGTAGTACTATACAGCTACTCAAACCTAACTAATGACAATAAGGTGAATAGATTTGTCAATCTAAAGCGATCATGCTATGATTTAGCATTACCATTTTGTATATTTCAAGAACACTTCTTTTAAAACTCAGTTTGATCTAGTGGTTGGTCTAGGCATTGTGCTAGAAACCGGAAGAGTGTGAATGCCAGTCACTTTCTTTCAGCCCCAAGAAGGAGACAATGCCAAACTACGTCTGAAAAACCTTGCCAAAAAAACCTGGACTTAATCAGGCAGTCTCAAAGAATGGGAACAAGTGAATGGGAGGGGGGGGAAAGCATTTATATAGATATACATACATATCCAACACATGAAATCGCTCAACAAATGATGTGTTCATTTCAGTCATATACATACACGCCTGGATTAACAAAACAAAATTCTATGCTCACCCGAACCACCTTTGTGTGTTCTGTTTTCTACAAAATGGGCACAAATGAAGCTGATGTTGCTAGTAGTTACCCATAATACATATGCTAATGAAAAATGGATGAGAAGAAAAAGCTCTAGCCTAAGTGATTGTGACAGAATTCAGGTTAGACTGAGACGAATTCTGAGCCTATTACAGGTCTGCTCAGGGTCCTTTTCACCAACTCAGTCCTCAGCCCAGTCAGCTATTAGCTCAGGCTGTCACAGTGCCATCTAGCACAAGTCCACCAGAGGGTGTAAAATGCTCGGCATGACCACATACGGCATAACTTAGCTGAGCTCAGAGTTCCACACTTCATCTTAAGTGGAGGAGGATGCTCGTCAAACCTAAACACGTTGCAGCCAATATGTGTCAGCAAGGGAAGGATCCACTTCATTTGACCCATTTGCTTGAGGTTTGAAATGTTTAATTCACCTTAGTAACTGAAGGACGGTAAAAGGCTTATCCACGAGGACTCTTTGTACAACCAACAGAATAGCCTTCCCTATGCCATCAAACCATGCACACCATTCCTTCTCCCTGCCATGATAAGCTTTCCTGGATCTGACATGCTGGGGTCGACCCAACAGAGAAAACTAAGCTGGCTTCGGCACGCAAGGACCATGTCCTGCAAACCCAGAGGGAGAGCCTAAGCTCCTGTGAGCCAAGCAATGCTCTTTAATTAACCGAGCAGAAATTGAATCAGCCTCACTTTCCTAGAGATGGTGACTCATTAAGCCAGCCCAGATGAGCTCCTTTGCCTGTCCCAGCAGAAGAGAAAGGAGCATGATGAAGCTGGCTAATTTTGCTCCCTTATGGCCTAGCAGGCACAGCTGTGGCCGAGCTGAGCTGGAGAGGTAAACAACTCCTTTCCTGACAGTGACGCTCTCTTGTTCCCATCAGTGTCAGAGACCTCCTTCCAGTAAACTTGGGGTGCCGCTTATCTCTCATCCAGCCAGAGAGGTTTTCGGCTAACTGAAAATGCATACACAAAAATATTTGTCTCCTGTTCTAAACCCCTTGAAAGTGAATGCTATGCTCTGCAAACAAAAATTGCTCACCTGACCAGCAACTTATTTTTCCTATCCCTTTTATACTGGACCTGAGTAAATATGGTTGCACACGGAGATGCCTCCCCTCCAGTGCCCGGGGCACAGCTCTTCATTTCTCTATATACGGAGAAAAGTATGGCTGCAATTAAAGGTTACAGCGATGCAGTTCGGATACAAATGCAAAGAAGCCGTTGTCACAATTTAAAGGAAACATCCCCCAGTCCTTGAATTATTGTGGGAAGGGTTCACTTTATTCTATTATCCCCGGCACTTAGAGTGAAGTGAAGATACCCTGTTTCCCCGAAAGTAAGACATCCTCTCAAAATAAGACCTACTTACAGTTTTGCCTCTCGTTGAAATATAAGACATCCCCTGAAAATAAGACCTCCCTGATAATAAAGCCTCCCCTCCAGTGCAGCCGGAGCAGACAGGAAGTTCTCAGTGGAAAAATAAGAAAATCCTCTGAAAATAAGACCTAGTGCATCTTTGGGAGCAAAAATTAATATAAGACAGTGTCTTATTTTCGGGGAAACATGGGTAGATATTTTTTATCTTCCCTTTTTAAAAATATGTAACTCAAGGTGACAAACATACCTAATACTCCTGTCTCCTCCTCGCAAAGGTGCATTTCATAAGACAACTGGACTTTTTTTTTCCCTTGGGAAATGTCTTTTTCAAGGGAAAAAAAGCAAAGTCCAAAAAGCAGCTTTGAGATAACCATGACCTGGATGACTGAGAATCTCCCAAGACATTCCTACCTGCTGTTTTCCCCCTTTTTTGTTGAAAACCGAAAAGGGAATAACCTGTGCCAATAAATATTATCAAAATATAAGTATAGTTCAACTATGGATTTCCCATGAATATACCATAGCAACTTAGACAGATTTTTCCTCAGAAAATGGCTATGAGTGCCTACAAAACGAACCATTTTATCCCAGGGGTGTCAAACTTAATTTCATTGAGGGCCACTGCCACTGCGGTTGCGTACGTCACAGGCTACCCCCTGCAGTTGTCCCCGCCTCCCGTAACTACCCTGTGACACCCCCCCAGGCACTGCCAACCCCTGCAACTCCCCCATGGGTACTGATGACCCCTCCCATAACCCCAATGAGCACTGACGACCTCCATGCCCTCCCCACTGAGGCTCCCCCATGCTGCTGCCACCCTGGAAAAGCACCCACTCACCTCCAAGACAGTCCTGCAGGCCAGATCTAAGGAGACCATGGGCCACATTTGGCCCATGGGCCTTGTGTTGACACCTATGATCTAACTGATTAAGTTACCTTCTAAATTTGTAATCATTGGACTGTTTTATGATATATTTTCAGACTTGGAATGTCCAAATGGACTCTTCCCAGGTGGGTCTTTATCCACAAAGTATTTTTTCCAATAAAAGTTTCATCTTGTACTATAAATACACCTCTTATTTCTCATGCTGCTTGCTTACCCCCCAAACTCCCAAGCCTGGCGAATAAAGTATTGTAGATGTAACATTAGGAAAAACAATTAGGAAGCAGACAGAAATCAAGATGCCAGAGGAAGTCTTATTATAAACTTATCTTGGGCCTTGTAAAGCCAGCAGGGTTTTTCCAATAGTTCAAATGGGGATCTCAAACCTCTTCCTTCCCCACCCACGTATGGCTCAGCTTGTAGGCACTGCTCTGTCTTTTGGTAGCGAAGTGAAGCCTTCTTGTTCCTTTCCCCTTGGCCCACCCACACAGGTGGGTCTCCTTGGAAACAGATTTCCTGGTCTTTAATTTTCCTCCCATCTATTTTGATCTGTAATAAAATAGGAGGAGATTAATTCTTGTTTGGAAAGAAAGTGGGGGTGGCAGCCTTCGAAGGGGAAAGAGATGGGATATTGAATTACCCATGGAAAAATAATGTTGTGGGACAAGCTTTATATTTGACTCTCTACTGGATATTCTTGACTTGATAGACCAGAAAATTGCTGGTTGGCCTCAACCTCTAATGGATTACAGCAAACTCTTGCTGTGCTGATGGTTTTTCCTCCAGATACATGTTTTTTTGTTCTGGCTTGCCTTTTTTCACCCTTTGTTTCTGTTAAAGTCTTTAAACACTTCAGCAAGACTAGCATTTGGCTGCTACAACAATAAATCACAAGGCTACTGGAGGCTGGCAAATAATTATCTCCTCAAGGAACATTGCCCTGTTCTTGTGTACTTGTGTACTTGATGGTGTTGAATATGCAGGGCCATCTGAGCTACCTATGGTGGAAGAGTTGACTATGTACATTTAAGTGCCATAGAACACTTAAATGTATGTGAAGTTCCTGGTTCAAATCCCACTTGCAGCTAGAATCACTGAAACAATCTGGTTGAAAATATTTTTCTGAAAAGTTTGGGAAATCCACTTTCATTACACCCGTCGTTGAATGGATCATGTGCAAGATTTGAAACATTTCCAAAGTAGGCTCAACCATTTAGACTTTAAATTTACCATTCTGATATGATAAGAAGTGTCCTTAGTTTTGTACATGTACATTTTGGAAGTGCAGGTTATATAGGCATAAATTGTTTGAATAGTTCATGATGGATAACTCGGGCAATAAAACCTTTCTCTCATTTCTTTAGGGTAGTGTTTCCCAATGTGAAAATTTTCTGATATGGTGGACTACAATTCCCATATTTACCAGCTGTTATGAGATATGGGAATTGTAATACAATATACTTGAATGTCATCAGGATAGGAAAGATATGTCAGGCTCCTAATTTTGAAAAATCATGACACATATTTCTCTACCTCAGAACCTCCCCATGGTGAATTCACAGTGAGTTAAATAACTATTACTGCTCAATGATACCATTTGGGAATTAAAAAGTATTTATTTAATTCATCCAGACAGTGAATTTAATTGGGAATAGAAACTATAAAAAGAAAACTCTGTGTGTGCGTGTGTTCCTTAAAATTAATTTTTTAAAAAGCTTGCTTTTTAAATACCCTATTCTTGAAGAAAGATGAGAGAATTCTACAGAAAGAGGCTTCTATATTTATTTATGCCTGTTTTGGTTTTTACCATCCTCTCACAATTACTTGGGATATAGAAACTATAGGTTTTGAATGCACCACAGGGGTCATCTAATTCAACCTTCTGCTAGGTTTGTTACATAAGTTGATTACATAGTTAATAAAAACTAATTGGTGTCTGAATATATGGTATACGTCAACCTGAAATGATCATGCTATGTATTTTAGCACTTTCATTTTGTATGTTTGAAAGGCACCTTTTTAAAAATTCAGTTTTATGTAGTGGTTATAAACCAGGAGACTGAGTTCTAGCCCTGCCTTTGGCATTAAAGCTGACTAGGTGATGTAGGATCAGGCACTCTCTTTTAGTCCAACTTTCCTCACAGGAAACAAGGAGGAAGACATTATATATGCTCATCTCCTTGAATTATTTATAAACATAATAAAGGTGGGATAAAAGTAGGTAAGTGGGTAAATGCTGGATGTACTAGAGCATTTCATGACAGATGGCCCTTCAGCTTCGGTTTGTGAAGGACAACTCAACAGATTATGTGGCAGTCTGTTTCATTGGTCGAGAGCTTATACAGTCAGGAAGTTTCCCCTGATGTCCATCCTACCTACTTCCAGTGCTTTTTTTGTCACAGAATGCACCGGAACGTAGTTCTGACACTTTTTTTTTGCCTTAAATATAATAAATTAAATTTATGTTAAGAACTGAATATGTAATTTTTAAATAAAAGATTAACAAGATGTGAGTTTCGGCATATTTTTTCTTACAAAAAAAACCACTGCCTACTTCCTTGAAGTTTTAACTCATTGACTCTAATATGGATTCTCTGAGGTAGTGGGGAATAAATTCACTCTCTATTCTAATGAAAACCTTTCAAATATTTGAAGACTGCTACTCTACCCCGAAGATTACAGGGTTGTAAAAAGGGAGTTGTTATTTCTCCTTTAGTTGTAATTTCTATAGTCTAAACACACCCAGATCCTTTAACAATTTTTCATAGAGCTTCTTCTCTTATCCTTCTTCTTCCTCTCTTTTTCTCATTCTTCCTTTCTTTCTACTTTCCATAACTTCCCATTTCCTCTTCCAGACATCCCTTAATTCCTTCTCTTTCAACTACTTACTCTCATATCCTCTTGCCTTTCTTTTTCTGCTTCTTTTTCTTCCTTTTTTCCCACATTCCTCAAACTTTCCAATTCCTCTTCCAAATACCCATCAGCCCCTTCCACCTAGACAATTAACCAAATCATTTCTTTTTTTGCACCTTTTACTATAGTTAACTCCATTCCAAATATCCATTTTCATTTTTTCATTTTATATTTCTCAAACATATTTATCTTGCATTTCTAGCTACTGTTTCTCCCTTTTTCTTATTCTTATTTTCTATAACACATCTCCTATTTTACCTTTGAAAAGCAATTTTCTTTTTTTATTTTAATTTAATTTAATTTAATTTTCCCTTTAACCTTTCGATAACTTGTTTAATATGACATTTATAACTCTTACAACATCTCATCACTCTTTTATACACCACCACCAGATGTCCTATTTACCACTAGGGGTCATCCTAGAGAACGAGGCAAAGTGCAAGAAAGAAGAGAGGAATACTTCCCGCCCCATTATCATCATAACCTTATCACATGCTATATATTCTTTAACCTTATTTCCTCTTAGTGGTCACATTTAAAATTCCTATTCTAACCTATCCCTTTCTTAGGGAATGAATCTTTTACATACACTTTTTTCTTTTGCAGGCTTTTTTAGATTTTAAATTTTTTATAAAATCATTTTTCTTCCCCTGTCTTCCTCTTAATTTTCCCCTTACTTTCATACTTTTCCTTTCTTCTTTTTTTCTCTTTTCCTTTTCAACTCTATATTTTATTTTATGGGTTTTCCCCACTTTACCCTCCGCCCCCTTTCCTCTGCCATCCTTTTCTTGGGGGGTTTACATTTCTAGTCAACATTTTCTTTTCACTCTTTTTGGACAAACTTTGAATCCCCTCTGTTTTTTTCCCCAGCACATTTGTCTTTTTTATTACAAACCTTTTGACTCTCCTTCTTCTTCCTCCTCAGCTTTTTCCTTCTTCTTTTTGTATTTAATGTCAATTTTAATCTCAGGGTTCTCTTTTCCATTTTCTGAGTGTCTTGTAATCAGTGTTGTCTTTCAAATAGAACTTGCATTTCCTCTCCCCCACCATTTCAGCCATTGTTCAAATGAGTCATTTGGATCAGGTGGAGGCTGTGTGAAATCCATTATATTTTTTCTACTTTTATTAGTTCCATTTTGTTTTCTCTCATCATTCAAATTTTAATCCGTTTTGCTTTCCCCCCCTCAATATTAACCATTGAGTTTTAATCAGTAATTTTTAAGCCCCCATTTTTAAAATCCATTTTTATTTCAGGCTTCCTCCTTTTGTTTTCAAAATGATGGGTTAGTCAATTATACTCCAATTAAGTATAGGTTTCCAGAGGTAGTTCTTAAAAAGAATAATAATCCTCCAATTTCTTCAGTGAATCATTTCATTCCATAAATGTCAAATCACTGCTTTTGCGTCTCTTTGGGGGACTGATTTTTATTATTTTTTCTTTCACCCCTTTCAGACAAATTTATGGGGGGAGTACTTCTTGACTGGTAACTTAATATTGTGGTTTTAATTGGCTGTACACCACCCTGGGTCCTTTGGGAGGAGGGCGGTATATTAATTTAAATAATAGATAGATAGATAGATAGATAGATAGATAGATAGATAGATAGATAGATAGATAGATAGATAGATAGATAGA
>JANHFO010000900.1:143686-154117 GCA_032468095.1 Pareas carinatus
AGCATTGCAGTAGTCCAGACGAGAAGTGACGAGAGCCTGAGTGACTGTTCGTAGGGAGTCCCGATCGAGAAAGGGGCGCAACTGTCTAATCAAGCGAACTTGATAGAAGGCCCCCCATATGCATTAGATTTCAAATCTTATAATTCATAGATTTACTGTGGCTTGCTCTTGATAGGGGTGTCTGCACTTGTGTATGTGTGTGTGTGTGTATACATATGTGTACACAACTATACAATATCTGTGTAACAAAGTTTGTAAGTCAATTTGAGTCCAAATGTTAAAAGCAATTCAACTGACCTGTTTTATTCTGAACAGTTACAGGTTTTTAAATATGAGTAGGCAATTTTATCTAATTAAATAGGTAAACAGGAGCTGCAAAGAGTCACTTTGCAGAGTAAGACGGGTGGCATATAAATTTAATAAGTAAATAAATCAGTAAAATTGACATTATTATCGTACAAGAGTGATCTTCCACAGTATTTCTACCTTGTTATTTTTGACTTCCTTATCAATCATGAATCAGATCAAGTGACAGCATGTTAGAATTATGTAGGTGAGTTGATGGCTGCTGACCATATAAAGAGAATCAACTTGCAAGGTTTCAGCTATGCTACAATGAATGTAGGAGCCGTGGTGGTGCTATGGTTAGAATGCAGTACTGCAAGCTAATTCTGCCGGCTGCCAGCAGTCCAGCAGTTCGATCCTGACTGGCTTAAGTTTGACTCAGTTTTCTATCCTTCTGAGGTCAGTAATGCAAGGCAAGTAGAACTAGCCTCTAAAAAAATAAAAAGAAGGGTATATCTTATAGGGAAATTGTGTTAGGGATATGGAGTATAGGGATTTGAGAAGTTCTTCTTTACTATAATGAGGAGCTGTGGTGGCGCAATGATTAGAATGCAGTATTGCAGGCTGACTCTGCCCACTGCCAGGAGTTCAATCCTGATCAGTTCAAGGTTGACTCAGCCTTCCATCCTTCCAAGGTCAGCAAAATGAGGATCCAGATTGTTGGGGGCAATATACTGACTCTGTGAACTGCTTAGAGAGAGTTATAAAACTATAAAGCACTGTGAAGCGGTATATATGTCTAAGCCCTATTGCTTAAGAACAATCCGGTTGGGATAAGCAAAACCTTCCAACAAAAACCAGAATTTGCGAAAACTGAACAGTTACCCCTATTTTATTTTGCTCTTTTACAGATGGGATGATAAGGAAGGTGATGAAATGTTCTTTTTAAAAGATGAACTTGATAATCAGGTGAGTTAATGAAATATTTGCCCAGATATATGAAAACAGACATATAATCCCTGGAGTCATAGCTGAGTTATAGCATGATTTGTTATGAGCCATATTGTATTGAATATGCTGGAATCATACATAATCATACATAACATAATGTTAAACCAGATTATGAACTCAAGATACTGAATCTTAGTTCAGTATGACTCCATTCAAGATAACTTATTTTAAGGACTGCCTATGTAAAATTTAGGATAAAGTCAGTTGCTGGGTCTTTGAGTTTTTTGTCAGCAAAATCAGCAATCACAAGGTTACTTGATCCTGGTCTTATTCACTAAGGTAGGATGCATTACATTTCAATTTAAATTATAAAAATATTTCCAAACATACATGCAGATATATAAAGCAAATTCATGTTTTCTGAAGATTCATATCAGCATTCATCCTTTTCTTTTTTCGGTTTGAACAGCCCATAATAGCTTGTTCGCATATAATGCTAAATCATAAATCTTGGTTTGATGTCTAGGTTCATATATCTCATGAACACAATCACATTGTTTCTTTATCCCAATATTATTGTGGAAATATATTGGATAGGCAGTATAATACAACACTTTTTTTTCATAAAGTTGGCATATAGATGGAATGAATGGATAATAAATAAATGAAAACAGAACACTGGGGAATGGCAGGACTGATATGAAAATAGATCAGTCACAGACCTGTCTGGCAAAACGTGTTCCTCTTCTATAACATCTTTTAGACACAGTCTATCTTTAGAGGCAGACGCTCTTAAAATTAACTTCTGGATCCACTGTTCAAAAATATCTTTTAGGGGTTCATCTCCTTTAGGTGCAATCTAGGTTTCTTTTTAAGTTCCCTCTAGTGTCCAACCATCAAAGTTCCACCCTGTCATGTTTTTTTTAAAAAGAATTCAAAGCAAAAGAAGGATTTTTAATTTATTCCAAAATCTTATTTCAAGTCCATCTGAACCCTTAGTCCATTTGTAACTTTCCAGAATCAATCTTCTAATCATCCTTTTGCAGTTTATCCCAATTTTGTTTTTTTTAAATATTTAAAACTAGTATTTAAAACTTTCACTAAGGTTTGAAGAAAACTCACCTCATGTTTTCAAATCTGTTAAGGTTTCTAATAGCTGAAAAACAGTTAGCAAGTTACTTCAGAAAGAGATTAGGAAAGGAAGTATGCAAACCCAGCGTTTATTCCCTTGTTTCCAGACCTCTAAACCTGCTGGAGACTGCTGTCTTGAAGTCTCCTCACAAGAAGCTCCTGTCTGAAGCCTTATGGGTGATCTCAAGTCCTCCCTTTGTCCATAGAGGATCTCTTCTACTCACTAGCTCTTCATTCCACCTCTTTTAGTGGAGGCATCTTCATTTCTCCATCTCTTTCTTGGAAGCAATGTTTATGCTGGTTAAGGTGAAGAAGGAAGTCATTTCTTTATATATTTTTTCTTTGTCTTTACTACCCTGTTTCTCCGAAAATAAGACATAACTGGAAAATAAGCCCTAGCATGATTTTTCAGGATGCTCAGAATAAAAGCCCTACCACCCACAAATAAGCTCCAGTTAAGATTGTCAACCAGACAGATGCATTTAGTACCATGTTTTCCCCCAAATAAGACCTAACTGGAAAATAATCCCTAATGCATCTTTTGGAGCAAAAATTAATATAAAACCTGGCCTTATTTTTGGGGAAACACAGTATATTCTTATTTTTTTCTATTTTCTTTAGCACTTTCTACTTTTTTATTCTTTTTTTTAGTTTGTATTAGTTTTCTTGAAAGTAGTTTTTAAAAATAAATTACTATTTAAAAAAGGAATTGCAGGATGGTTATTTCTGGTGCTGCTTTTATAGTTAATTACATCTGCTTTTTTAGCCGCAAAGATGATAAAATATTAGTGGGTAAAAATAAAGCACATATTGCACATTATTAAAAATGTATACAATCATACATATTATATCAATCTAAAAAGCCCCTGTAAAAGTGGAAAGTCCCCAGGGAATTTCACAGTTTGAAAACAGTATAGTAGAAGATTTCTCTCTATGTCTGAAAAACAGATCTCAAAAACTGAGACATCTTTAAGATTCCTGCTAACGTTAACATCTGGACTTTAAAATGTCAAGGCAATCTCTTAGGCAGTTAGATTATAAACTGTTTATTATTCTAAGAATAAAAACAACTTCTAAAATAGGGCCTGGAAAGCAGGGTAGATAAGTGTGTGTAATTTGATTCGGAATTCATATATCAGTTAGCAACCTAGCAGTTGTCTTTTGCAAAAAAATTAACATTTCTGGCCTCCCTCAAGGATAGCTCCATATAGAGCGCAGTGCAGCAATTAATTAATCAAAGATGGGAAATTATTTCTAGATTTCAGCAGCCATCTTTGAAATTGGGGAGATGATGGTAAGCTAGGGAAATTTGCTGCAGCATCTACCTGACCCAATGGATCAGAAAAAGTGACAGGCACATGAAGTAAAATAAATAATATTATCGTCGTTTCCAAATAACCTGGCCACATCTGTTGTAACTGGTGAAGTTATTGGACACCAGTGTCTACTCTGTCATAGTGCTATGGAATGGTACCAATAATTGCAGCTGATGTGAAGACATGATTAAACCATGTTAATTAATTCTGCATATGCATTGTTCACCATCCAGTTATGTACAAGATGGGCAGCTATATTTATTTATTTTTATTTCTAAATGTATTTTAAAAAGAATGTTTCCAAATAAATTATTTAGCATACTGTGTTGGAGAACAAGGAGTTTCGATATGATATTGATTATCACCTGCACTTTGATATAAGGAAATTTGATTGCTCTACTTGAGTTTTTCATATCAGTAATAAATGTGAACCTCACTTCCGGTAGATCATTATAGCTGACACCAATAGTTTCGAATGGGTCACCTGTTTCTTTAAATGAACAACTCAATAAGGCTTAATTCAAGTTGTATATTTTTTCTCTCTGGTCATTTTAGCAATCGATTATCATGGAAGAACAAAAGAATCTAACTCTGGTCGGTGAAGCAGACCATTGCCTACCTGGACTAGAGAATTATATAAAGCTAAAAGAATCTAATATTTCCATGCCACAGACCAAAAGAAGTGAAATGGACCCAGCTTCAAGGGAAGCCCAAAGCCCAAATGAAAAAACCAGAAGGAACCTTATCCCGGATATCACTAGAGATGAGACTGAGGTAAATCTCCAACTCAATAAAGCAATATCGGGCCCTGATTTGTCTCCTAAGACTAACTATAAGAACAGCTGCCATGAAATATCCAGAGTGAAGGCTTCTAGGGAAGCAATTCAAGAAATCCATGACAATTGCTTAGATAAAAACACATGTTCTGAAAAGCACCCTGAGGAGGATTGTGCTGACAATTTTAACAAGCTGCCAGGTGTGATGGAGACAGGTAGCAAAGGCCAGGAATTGTCAATAATGAGACAAACAGGAGAAATCTATATTGGAAGCCTCAAGAAGCAGGTAGCTCTTGGGACAGAAAAGAATAGCACAGCCTGCCTTGCCCACAGGGAGGAAAACAAGATTTCGATTGGAGAAATTCAAGGGATAAGGAATGAATGTGCACCAGAAGGAACAGAAATGAAGCAAGGCAACCCTGAGTCATGCAATAAGGAAGTACACAATTAATCTAAGAATGAATTGAGCTCCCAGCAGGGTGAATGTTAGTGAATCCTCACCGTATGACGTTTTTAAAATTTATGTAGACTTATAGTGTATATACTATCTAAAGGCTCAGGGAAGTCAACCTGACACCTAAAAGATATGGGATGCAGCCCCTCACAAATGCTCTTCCTAAAGCCCTGTTGATATGAATCATCAAAATGCAAAGTATGACTAAATATGCCTGTTGTAAGAACACTGAGATTTGAGGTATGAAGAAGTATGCTATTTCACTTGGTTTAAACTGAGATGACATGGCTTACAGATTCAGAATGTTCCAGGATATGTCATGTTTGATGAAGACCATGACTACAAGAAGGCAGCAACAATGATGAAGACGTAGAGGTCAAAGCTTAGGAGGAACATCTGAAAGAGACATGTATGTTTATCCTAGAGAACATATCATCAAGAGTTGATAACTAATTCAAGTGTATAGAGGCCTGGGCGGCAGATGATAGAAGAATTATTATTTTGCAGGGTAAGATGCAAACCAGTGGGGCAAATATTAGAAAGATCTTCCTGATGGAAAGTGAAATGAGATTTTTCAGCAAAGGCTGGCTGCCTTTCTGTCAGAGTTCCTGTTATACTTTTTGCTTTGGTGAAGATTGCACTAGGTGGTTTTTGAGTTTTCTTCCAAACTGAAATTGTTTAAATAAATGATTTTTTAAAAAGCTTTAAGCTTTTAAAGCTTTTATATTTGACCTGTCCTGCTTATTTGCAGAGGGAAGATATTCCATGAAATAGAATCAGATGTGAGAATTAAGAGAAAAATGCTTTCCCTTAATTTTTTAAAACCTCTATTATGTTAGTGTTTATTTGACTGCTCGGAAATTACTTTCTTGTTACTATTGTAAGGCTAGGTAAAATGTATACCCTTCTTTTTAAATATCTCATGTTTCCACATAAGATAGTCATTTTTCTTCATACTGATAGCCACCAGTGGAGTTCTTGTGTGGTTCCATCACAGATATATTGGCTTGCTGAATGTGCATTTCTATATGACTCACTATGGCCTTAATTCTTCTCAAACAATGATTTAATACGTATGGCCTCTGGAACTCAAAAACTGATCTTTCTTGACCTAAGCGAAAATCCGTGTTTCACAATGTCATTCTAGCACTTTAAAAACTGAGCCAAGAGGTCAAATAACACAATTTTATACATGATAACTGGAAATTATAATTTGGGGTTATTTGCATTTCACAATGTAAATTTTACTGAAGCCAAAGCCCGCAGAAAAATATCTTCTTTCTTCATATCTAGATAATTGCTTGGGAAGATTGCTATATTATTATCCATCATTCTTAATTATCCTGTAAATTGTAGCTTCATGATGTGTGGAGAACATTCAGAGAAAAGGTGAAACTAAGGAAACTCTGCTCCTCCTGAGGCACTGGGTGAATTCCTTGCTCAGGACCACACAGTGTCACTATCTCCAGTTTTTCCACAGGTGCTTTGTCTCTGAGAAATGTGGTTATCCTCACCGTTGTCATCTTCTGCTTCAGATTGACAAGAAATATGTTTTTACCTAAAATGGAAACCTAGAATATATTTCAAGAGCTCCAAAGGAGTGCTGAGAACTCATAAAGGAAAAAACCCGCAGAGACCTTGTCATTCATTTTTCTCAAAATGATTAATTTCAAGAATCAGGCAACACAGCTGGGGAAATTTCCGAATTACCCCGGGACTGACCTCAGCCTTATCCCCTGGCAAAAACAGCACAGCCGAAATGTTGCATGGAATGGATCTGGGGATAAATGTACAAGATCAGCTTTAGAATAAGAGGGAAACTTGAAGGTTAGCATGATTGAGCAACGCAAATTACTTGTCTCAATAAATATAAGAAATGGGTTATTTTGCCTCTCCCCAGTGAGCTTCCATTTTAGTTCTGGAGAACGTGAGTAACAACACAATCACTTGCAGAATTTAGCAGGAGAAACAAGAGTGGTTTGATTTGAACAAAAATGTGCAAAAATGACTGAATAATTCAAAGAAAAAGACCCCGAAATAAGAAACACACAGCTCCAGCTGTGCTTCTCCAAACATTCTGCTGATTTGTCATCATAGTTAGTTGGAAATTTATACACACACATGAAACCAAGATATGATTGTTAGATTTTGTATTGATTTCTATTAATGAATGCTAGTTTTCACCCATCTGGCATTTCATCTAGCTTTCCATTGTGATTTCTGAGCATTAAACATCTGTCAGCGAGATTCAGGCTCTTGCGCTTGTAACATAAATACTGCTAAGTGCTAATTCAGCAACTCTGAAAAGGCACTGCAGTATCCTGAAGAGAAATCCATTTTCCTGCCCTCTCTCTCTTTCTGGTATTCAGCCAAACAGCTCCTGCATGCACATAAACATCAGAGTGGAGTCAGCCGATCTTCCCTCCTTATGAAAACCTTAGAAGCTGCTGGTAACTTTACAGCTTGAAATAAATAATTATCCTCCGGATTGCAATTTCCAAGTTAATACCTTCTTGAGGTACATTTGCACAGTTGTGGCAAAATGTTCTAAATAAATATGTAACACTCTTGTTCTAGCAGTGCAAATGTAGGAAGAGAGAACAAGGAGAAAAATGGCCATTATTTATAACAACCCACGGCCCACACGCCATATGCGGTCTTGGACAGCTAGCGATGCAGCCCCACGAGAACATAAAGCTTTAATGTTATTATGTGATTTATATACATTGACTGTATAATGTATTTTACATGCAGCCCAAGACAATTTCTCTTCACTCAATGCAGCCTAGGCAAGCCAAAAGGTTGGACACCAGCGATTAGGGTGTTTTTCAACTTTGATTCTGAGCTTGAGGAGAAACAAATCCAACAAAATTCTGGAGCCTTAGCCACAAAATGATGCTTTTGACCTGCCTTATGTGAACTTTGCATGTATGGGGATTGTTTAGTTCAGGGGTCCCCAACCCCTGGTCTGTGGACCGGCACCGATCTGCGGCATGCCAGCAACTGGTCTGTGCAAACAAGCCAAGCCCCATTCGTGGGATGCAGTCAGCACGCAAAACCATGGCCCCTCCAGTCCTCGGAAAAACCTTTCTCCATGGAACTAGTTCCTGGTGCCCAAAAAGTTGGGGGCCACTAGTTTAGTTAATCATGTTATCAATGTCAAAATGGTATTCACATAACTAACACTTGTGTTAATGATTCATATAAGTAAATATGAAATGTGGTGGGCTTGATCTTGATTAGAATCCTATTTTACATAGGGTCTATTTAAATAATCTATTTAATTACCCCTTTTACCTATCCCTGCTATTTAGATGAGAATAAGAAGTTTTATTCCAATAAATATAATTTTTAAAAAAGCCACGGCCTCCATATTTCTGATAAGGATCATTGCAGGGGATGAAGGAAAGAAGTCCAAAGACCATTTATCGTCTTTGTCCTCTCATTCCGGTCCTTAGAAACGGAGCCTTTGGAACCAAACTGAAATATTTGGAAATGGAAGTTGTCTCTCTTCCTCTGAGGACTAGCATGCTAGTTGGGGAATTCTGGGGAGTGAAGTCCACGCATCTTAGAGACTGAGTTGAGAAGCACTGATGTAGATCTTTAAAACAAATTTTCCTTGTGATGCTCCAGTTTATTGAAGGTTATGCAGTACAAGCATGGGCCTGCAAGATTCAGTTTTGTTGACTGGGGAACCTGTCAAGGGACATACCCCTGCAGAGAAATGCTCTGCCAAATCTCAAATAATCTGGCTCAGCTGCTCTGAGTACCTATGTCAGAAAAAGGAATCTTCTGTTGTTGTTTTTTACTTTCTGCTAGTTGTATGAACAACTCCTACAGATAGGTGCAAAAGGCTTCTCAATTACACAGTAGGTTGCGCCAATTATTTTAATTTTAGTTACCTGTTTTTAGATATAGGGAAAGAAAGATTGTAGTAGCTGACTTATTATATAAATTTTGAACAACCAGGGTCAGTATAAGTTCTCCGAGACCTCCGAGGTCCTCTATGGTTGTGTGTTTGATGTTTCAGAGTGTAGATGAACAAGAATACTTTTCATCAGCTTGTAACTTAGGACACTTGCAATCCATCCAACAAAGTTTGAGCTACTCTCATTTAGAATTATCTCCAGACTTGGCTGCTGCAATTTCTGTTACATAGGATTGCCTTTAAAGGTAGTTCAGAGTCTTCAGTTGCATAGAATGTCACTCCCTACATCTTGATGGAAACCAGGCAGCCGGCACTTGTACCACTGACAGTATGCAAGCTGTTGTTTTTAACCTTTTAAAAGCTTTCACTTAAAAAGTTTTGAACATTAAAGAACTTTGTGCTTCTGTTCCAGCCTGCCTAACTTTTAAACCAGCAACACAGACCCACTGCCAAAGCAATAGCATTGACAAATACAAGTGAGGGGGGGTCATTTGGCCCTCTGAGGAAAAAAAATGCCATTTGGGGTCTGGGCTTTGCTTTGAAGATCCCAATTGTTTTCCTTCTAGTTCTCCTGAATTATGGTTCAGCTATCCCTGTGACATTTTGTGCTGGAAAATGGCTAGTGATATTTCTGGGCTGTACTCATTTGGGATGTCTTCTTATTATATTGTCGATTAATAAGAGAATAAATGCCCATCATCAGACCATGGTTATGAATCTGGTGTGAGATATAGCAAAATAAGTTTATTGTGGCACCTGCCATCTGGAATAGTATCCCCCAGAGGGCCATATAGCTCCCATCCTGACAGTGTTCCAAAGTCCTGGCTATTCTTCCTAGCCTTGGGCTAAGATAAGTGATAAACTGTTTGAGATGCTTTGGATGTTCTCTCTGGACGTCTGTGATTCTTTTCCCCATTTTATGTTTTTTTAGAGTGTAAGTCACCCCAGAATTGTTAGGAGTTGGACAGCCTCTAAATTTAATTATTGAAATTATTTAACAGAGAGGGTGTTGCAGAGATTGGTCCTTGAACTCAAGCATGCTGGAAGCCTGGGCCCTGGCAAGGAGACAGATCCATTCAAAATGCTGGTAGACAGCTGACCCTGGAGCCTGCATTGGCCTCCTGGTTAATATATCTTTGAAATGTTTCTTTTAAAAGTCTTTAAATGATAGGCCTGGAGAACTAAACTTTGTTTGAAAATACAAATAGCAAATGCTAGCTGGGTACCTTTCAGTTTTAAATAATTTTTATTTGCTTCAGAAGATGCAAGTAGTAAAATAAAGAATGGAAAAGGTTAAGTAGCAAGAAAGAAATGAATGTCTGTTAGTTATAAAGGTGTGGAGGGGAAACCAGTCTATAATACAGCATTAAACTTTGGCCATGTGGAATAATAATAATAATTATTATTATTATTTAGACTTATATACCACTTAATAGTGCTTTACAGCATTCTCTAAGCTGTTTACACAGCCAACCTATTTGCCCCCAACAATCTGGGTCCTCATTTTAATTGCCTCGGAAGGATGGAAGGCTGAGTCAACCTTGAGCCAGTGAGAATCGAACTGTTGAACTTGATGGCTAATGGCAGATG
>JANHFO010000900.1:157699-173120 GCA_032468095.1 Pareas carinatus
CTGCAAATGGATCATAAGCTTCCTAACAGACAGGAAGCAGCAGGTGAAGCTAGGAAAAATAACATCAAACACCTGTACAATCAGCGCAGGTGCACCTCAAGGCTGTGTGCTCTCTCCACTTCTCTTCTCCTTATACACTGACAACTGCACTTCGAAAGACCCCTCGGTCAAGATACTAAAATCTGCAGATGATACAACAGTGATTGGCCTCATTCGAGACAACAATGAATCTGCTTACAGACGAGAAATCGAACAACTAGCCTTGTGGTGTGAAAAGAACAACTTAAAACTGAACTCACTCAAAACAGTGGAAATGATAGTTGATTTTAGAAGAAACCAGTCTATTCTATCTGCTCTCACAATATCAAACAACACAGAACAGAAAGAGAGTCCTTCAAATTTCTGCGCTCTACAATATCTCAAGATCTATTATGGTAAGCCAACATCAAAGAGGTCATTAAAAAAGTACATCAAAGAATGTTCTTTCTGAGACAACTCGGAAAGCTCGGACTACCCAAGGAGCCGCTGACTCAGTTCTACAGAGGAATCACTGAGTCCGTAATCTTCACCTCAATAACTGTCTGGTTTGCCAATGCAACAAAACAAGATAAACATAGGCTTCAAAGAATAATTAGAACCGAGGAAAATATAATTGCTACAAAACTCCCTTCCATTGAAGATCTATACACTGAATGATCCCAAAAAAATGGAGAAAATAATTATGGACCCCTCATACCCCGGACATAATCTGTTTCAACCTCTTCCCTCCGGACCACACTACAGAGCATCGCAAACCAAAGCAACTAGACACAAGGACAGTTTCGTCCCTCATGTCATCCACCTACTAAGCAGCTGATTCATGGGACAGTGTTCGTGCGAAGGGTGTCCTGACAAGATGAAATGGTTTCTGTCTGCACTTTACAGCAAGGCATGATTAATGTATGCATACTTTTAAGGCTACGAATGTATCTTATGCTTACATACTTAATTGATTATGTCTATATATATACAAATGATTATGATTATGCTTATATATTCAAAGTGACTATGAATGTATCTTGATTGTATTCTTGTTGTGTATGTGTGTCGGTTTTGAGCACTATCACTAAGGACAAATTCCTTGTGTGTCCTGACGCACGTGATGAAAATAAATTCTGATCTGATCTGTTGTAAAGAAAAACTGTAAAGTAAATTTTGCAGCTGAGCGAAGGCACCTGTCAGCTGCTGTGAGCATCCGCCATGCCTGGAGGGAGGGGGCTGAGTGAGAGGTGACGTGTGGGGTGAGACTGGCCTTGCCTGGAGGAGGAAAGGAGTGGGGCCTTGGTCACTCCACTGATCGGGGACCTTGGCAGATGGCGAATGGGAGTCAGGCACGGGCCGTCGGAGGCACTTCCAGGACGCCGGACCCGGCCACAGCTGAATGACTCGCTCAAGGCCACCACGGCATCAATTGGCTGAGGGACCTTTGGGGGCCGGGCACCTCTCTCCCCTTCTGTAACCCCTGAAGGCTGAGTGTATTCAGAGCTTGCTCAGCCAGGCTGCCCTCATCCACCCCAGTGAAAGGACCTTTCCTCTATCTCACATTGGAGTGGGGGGTTGTCCTTTCCTGCGAGGGGGAGGGACAGCCTCACGGCGCCTATTCTACTCTTTAACATGCCCCAAGTATCCCAAACATTTTCTTTATAGGACGAAACGAGCGTCCCCACCCTGAAACCAAACCCCAACTGTTTAATCTTTTTTAAAACGGTATCCATTATACTTCCCATGTGTAATACCGTAGTCATTTCAATATAAAATAACAGCTGCTTTTTAATACAAAAACTTTATTTCTTGTGCCCAAGGGCTAACCTGTCAAAGAGTAGAGAAGTTTGTCTTAAGTTCAGCAAAGTTTTAATTTTCAAAATGAGAAATTTCCAGGGTAAAATCTCATTCTTGAGGGAAAAAACAGAAACTGTTGAAAGTAATCATAATTTAGGAAATTGAGGGCAAGCAAACAATCTTGGGAAACAAAACATTTGTGCAATGAATCTCCTCGTTGTTTTTTTCCTGTCTCCCCTGCTTCCCCATCCCCTGAAGATGTGAACATATGGAAGTGCCTAAAACCATAAGTCATCGCTCTGATTTTTATTATGCTAATGTTTTTGGTTCCCTTTTTTGGTCCACTTTTATTTTGTTCTCTTATGAAATGAAGAAAACAAGAAAGTCTTTGATGCCCTGGAATTCTCCAGCCTACAGTTCCGTCTGTAGTAAGAATTTAAAGCTCCTTTAAAGTAAACTCAGTTAGCAAATGTAAATTAGCTTTGAAATAATTTGCCCTTTCATATCAAAATACATATGCCAGACCTGATGATTTTGTAGATAAACTAAAGCATTCCATGTTCTTAAAGTTGCGCATGGAATTCTGATCCACGATGGATGCCATTACAAACATGGGGGGGGCGTCCTGACATACGACGTACTTGCATATGGTATGGGAGCAGCTCTTTAGTAGATAACCACCACCCCCCGCAGAGGATTATTAAAACTGCCCAGAATACCATCGGGCTCCAGCTACCAGCCCTGGACGACATTTTCCCATCTGGCCGCTGGAGGAAGCTGCGCAACGTTCTCAAGAGATTCTTCCTATCCTGCTTACGGTCTCTTTGAACGGTTGCCTCCTGGCAGGAGATACGGAGCAGTTAAAACTCGAACTGCACGTCTTCCGAATAGTTTTTACCCCAGAGCTATAATTGCATTTAACAAGGAGCTTAAGGGCCACCGTCCGTGAACTGTTGGATAGCATTAGTTGTTCTGTTATGTGGACGCTTGTGTGTTTTTAAGGAGGGGGGAATTTGGCGGGTGGGGTGCGTTTGGGGGTTGTCATGTGTGGGTGTGTGTTGGGTCTGGTCTCTGGGTGTTAGGTGAATTTTGTTGTATATGTATACTGTGTATACCCGTATAATGACAATAAAGTTGTTATTATATTTCATGTTCCCAAAGAATTTATATTTTCTTCTGCAGAGAAAGCCTAGTGATTTGGACATTTCCAAAATGCTGCTTCTCTGATTTTGGTTCTAGAGTTTTACCAAAGTAACTTCAGATGGCTCACATCATCCAAGCAACGTTATAAAAAGAATCCTGTATATGGAAAGAGATGTCCCAAATTCTGGTTATTTTATTCTAGTTGTATAAGTAGTTCTCAACTTATGACCACAATTGAGGTCAACATTTCTGTTGCTAAGGGAGGCAGTTGTTTAGTGAGTTGCATCTCATTTTATGACTCTTTTTGCCATAGTTGTTAAATGAATCATTTCAGTTATTAAGTGAATCATGGAGTCATTAAATGAATCTGGTTTCATTATTGATGATGGATGGATGGAAAGCAGTAGATGGAAACATACGAAGAACGGTTGCGGGAATTGGGTACATCTAGTCTAATGAAAAGGAGGACCAAGGGACAACATGATAGCAGTCTTTCAATGTTTGAGGGGCTGCCACAAAGAAGACGGGGGTCAACTTATTCGTCAGAACACCTGAAGGTGGGACAAGAAGTAGTGGATAGCAACTAATCAAGGAGAGAACCAACCAAGAATCAAAGAGAAAGAAACTTCCTGACAGTGAGATCGATTAATCAGTGGAACGGCTGGCCTTCAGAAGTCGCGGGGGCTCCCAACACTGGAAGATTTTAAGAAGAGACCGGACAGATATTTGTCTGAAATGGCGTAGGGTCTTCTGCTTGAGCAGGGGGGTTGTATCAGAGGGAGCTTTCCAAACCTTGCTGCACTGCCGCGCCGTCCCCAGAAGTCGGAAGGTTACCAATGGTGATGACCCCAGGACCACTGCAGCTGTCATAAATATGAGGCAGTTGACAAGTGCTCGAATTTTGATGACATTATGGGAATGCCGCAATGGTCATAAGTGTGAAAATCGATTGTACGTCCCCCTTTTCAGTGGCATTGTAACTTTGAACAATCGCTAAACAAATGGCTGTAAGTTATTATCTATAATTTGTTGTTCTCAGAGTCTGGACATCATGTGGTTTATTTACTGTTAGTTGAAATGAAAAATGTCACTTTTCAACTGCCTGTCCCATTGGAAGAAGATAATCGAGCCCTTATGGGGATGATTTAACTTTTGCTAGCTTAGTTGATTTTGGCGTAATACAGTGAGAGAATCCTACAAATGGTGTGTGAATAATAATTTAATAATATTAGATTTGAACTAGATCTGAATGCCTTTTGGCTAAATGTTGCAGGAAGCAGCTATAATTATGTAAGAATAGAAGCTAAGCTAATGAATGAATGAAGTAATTCTTTGCAACCACTTGAAATAGCCCACAAACATTAAATAACCCACCCAATGAACAAAAATTCTAAAACAGTTATTAACTTAATGAAACTGTAGGAGGAGAGCCGCGTTGGTGTAGGAGAGCTCAAAATCAAGAGTAGTCTGGTTGCGTCATTTCTGACTTATGCATTTTATTAAAAGGCACAAACGTTTGTGAATTGCAGCTCACTGACATTTCTGCCTTTTAATAAAGCTTTGTCAGAAAAGATGCAACCAGGCTCTTCCTGATTTTTAACTTAATGAAGTAGAAAATAAGAATGGGATATGTTTGAGAGAGAGTTAGATGATGAGTCTCCATGATAACTCCTAATTTCTTGCTTTGTCCCATAGGCTGTTCTGCAAAATTTTGTTAGTGTGTAGGCCAGCGTTTTTCAACTTGGGTGCCTGAAGATGTGTGGACTTCCAACTCACAGAATTCCCTAGCCAGCCATTTTGGCTGGGGAATTCTGGGAGTTGAAGTTCTCAGATCTTCAAGCGCTTGAGAAACACGGGTGTGAATTGTGCTTAGCTGCCTGTCTGCAAATAGCAAAAATAATTCATTTAGGGGAGGCAGGAACTTTTGCTAAACTACGTTTCTCGTGAAATCTCACATTAACAAATCTCCAGTTAAGTGATCTTGGGATGCAAAGACCAAATTCCTGTCGAGACATACGGCTGAAATAGCAAACAAGGCTGTTGCATCCAAAGGACTCTGGACGGGGTAGTTACATTTACAGTAATTTTATGCCATTTGCAGCAATTTATGAGATTTCCATGTGACGTTATCATGTCATGCATCATTTATCTAATATTTATATTGCTTTATATCATGGTGTGGATGATGGAAATGACCATCCATGATGTAATTTGAGATTTAGCAGATTCCACCCCCAATAGTTCTCTTAAATCAGTGTTTCACTGTAGTACATTTATAGCAAATTCCTATCCTATAATAGCCATCATATAATAGAATATGTCCAACTATTTTGACCACCTAAAACGAACTCTACAGAAATAGAAATGCCTAGATATTTATTGTATCTAATTGTTGTAATTATTGCAGAAATAATATAATTATTCTATGATTTAATTTTACCTTGGTTTTATTTAATTCAATAACTAATGATTTAATACGGTGGTCCCCAACCTTTTGGACACCAGGGACCGATTCCACGGAGGAAGGTTTTTCCACGGACCGGATGGGGGCGCCTGGTTTCACGTGCTGCCTGTGTCCCGCGGACGGGGCTGGGCTCGTTTGTGCGACCCGGCTGCTAGCATGCTGTGGCTCGGTGTCGGTCCACAGACTAGCCTTTGGGGACCCCTGATTTAATACATTTAATTTAATTAATTATATTTTACAGATTTAGTCTCTTTGTTGGGAATTGCCCAGCCTCACCGAGAGCCAGATGGCATCAAGTTTAATAAATTATAATTTAGAGGAGAATGTTTGAGCAAAATATGAAGGGAGAAGCATGAGAATAGTTTAATGTGTGTGAGTGCGTGTGCGGGCGTGTGGATTGATTAATTTTTGTTGTTAGGTATATTAAGAAGACTTTTCTCCTTTTTTCGACAGTTTGGTTCATCCAGGCTTCAGCACAATAGCTTTCACGCAGAATAATAAGTCTCTCTGATGGAATTTGGCACTACCATTCTCTTTTCATGCTAATGACAGAAGTGCTAATTTTCAGAGATGAATGGGAAAGTGTGTTATGCAAATGTCTGAAACTGACATGCTTTCATGTTTCTTCTCCCAGTAACATTTTGGACCCAGCAGCATTGAACTAAAGATTTTGGCAAACCTTCTTTTTTATTGATCTTGTTGACGCCAAGCAATTAGAGATAAATTGACCTTAAATGGATGTTTCATTGTTGATGACTTAAATCTTGACTGTAATTCTGATTTTTGTATTGCTGCATTTTAGTGCTGGTTTTACGTTTTCATTAGAATCTGTAATATTGCAAGTGGAGCAGCCAGTCGTTTAAGGTACACATCTTTTAAAACTCATTTTAGCTTCAAACGCCCCATTCCAAGCTCAAAATGCACACTTTGGATTCTGGAATGGATGTTCTCTCCTCGCCAGAAGTGTTTCAGTGTTGCCTGATGGTTTGAGGTCAGACAGGACAATCGGGAGTCCAGAATGCTTCTGATAAGGGTCAGCAAGCATCTAGGGGTCTGCCATGAATTTAGAAATGGCCTGTTTTGAGGTGAGAAGATGTTTTCTGACCTTTAGCCCATATGATGTCCTACCTGCTAATGATGAAAATGTCCACGGTGTTTGAAGTATGACGTTGATGTGTGAACTGAAGGCTATTTCATTTCGTTCTGCCTTTCGGTCTCTGAGAAGCTTCCCAAGGGACAGGTAAAACTGACTCGGTGAAAGAAAGAAAGGACACGGCGGGGACGTGCGGAAAATGGAAGGTACATTTTATTCTGAACCCCTAGCCCAAAGCATCCTATGCACCGAGCTTCAGTCAGGGACAGTTCAGTGAACAGAAAGCCAGGAACCTTTTGATTGTTACAGGTTTGGGCTGCAACCAAATCCTTGGCAATTTTGGGAGTGATTTTGTAAGATGCCGTCAGGGAGAGACTGGACAAGCCAGGAGGAGGAGTCACGCAGGGAACTAGTCTGAAATTTCCATGAAGGCACGAGACGTCAAAGAACCCTCAAATGCCGTTGGGCCTTCCTTTTCTAGCCCGATCCAACTGCTAGTTTGAGAAGATTCCTGTGATATAGGCGTGTGCAATGGAATAGCTAATGGAACTCTTCACTTTTGGATCTGATTGATCGCACCCAACAGTCAAGATTGTGCAGAGGTGATCTGCACGATCTTCTCTCTTGCCTCCTCTGCCCTTCTTGCCGAGGTCTCTTTCCCACGCTTTCTTCCCTCCATTCCCTTTCCTCGGCCGCCTTCGTCGATGATGCTCCAATGATGCTCCAGCACGGTCTATTCCATCGGTCTGCTGTCCTCAGCCATCTCCTTGTCCTCGCTTCTCCCTCCCGCTTTTTGCGCATCTTGTTGTCCAAGAGACCTTCAGCTTTTCCTGTCCTTTTGGGGAAGTGCCCCTCTTTTGATTTGGAGTCAAGCCAACGGGACTCAAAAACATCTGAACTGCTTGTGGTGCAAAGCACCCGTATTCCACTCAACTGTGATGGAAGGTTTTGCGCAGGCAATCCTCGTCTTAAAACACTTCATTTAGTGACTCTTTGAAGTTACAGCAGCACCGAAAAAAGGGTGACTTATGACAGTTTTTCACAATTACGATCATTTGCAGCACACCCCCCCCCCCGGTGATGCGATCAAAATTCAGATGCTTGGCAACTACTCATATTTGTGATGGTTGCCGTGTCCTGGGGACCTTTGATCCTCATTTTACCGACCCCGGAAGGATGGAAGGCTGAGTCAACCTTGAGCCAGTTAGAATCGAATTGCTGAACTTTTGGTGGCTGATGGCAGATGGCAGTCAGCAGAAATATCCCGCAGTGCTGCTTTTAACCACTGCACCATCCTTAACATCTGGAGGGGGGGGAGGAATCTCTAGCTTGTTGTCTTGATCTGTCTCTTATGACTGAGCAGATTCTACTGGAATAGAGGATTTTGTAAGAATTGCCCGTACAGTTAGTCCTCGACTTATAACAGTTCATTTAGTGAATGTTCAAAGTTAAACCGGCATTGAAAAAAATGATTTATGACCATTTTTCACACTTCTGCCCCTTGCAGTATCCACATAGTCACGCGATGCTTGGCAACTGACTCATATTTATGACAGGGGGTCGTGGGATCCGCTTTTTTGAACTTCTGACAAGCAGAGGCAATGGGGAAGTCAGATTGACTTGACTAACTTAACAACTGCAGTGATTCACTTGACAACCAGGGCACAAAAGGTTGCAAAATGGGGCAAAATTCACTTTACAAATGTTTCACTTAGCAACAAAAAAATCTTGGACTCAGTCGTGGTCGCAAGTCGAGGATTGCCTGTATTTGCTGGCCACCCATCGGTCAAGGATTAGCTGGTTATCGAGTAAAACTCAAGGCATGAAGAGGAGTGTCTCTCCACCGGCCTTCCAGAGAGCATTGTACTAGGCTGCCCTCAAAGAAAGCAGAATCCCCTAGATTTACCCAGACAGCCACAGGTGCCACGCTTTCCCAAGTCTATGTAAATCTCAAGTCTATGTGAATATGTAAACCCTATGTAAATTTTGAAGTCATGTAAGTGTGGCACAATTTTTAGAGTACGCCCGGCCTGAAAGTGAGATGCTCAGCCATAGGAATTCATTCAGTAACTCTCTGGCCAGCCTATCCCAAAGGCTTATTGTGGGGACAAAATGAGAGGACAAGGACACCATTTTGTAAGTCACCTGTGCCTCCTGGAAGAAAGGTGGATTGTAAATCTAATCAATGGCAATGAAATGCAATGTTGGGAAAAGCAGCACTGACAGATACTGCGCATCTACTATGCAATTGCAAACTGATTGCACTCTGGGCTATTTTAAGCAGGCACTTTGGAAGTCATGGAGGTAGCAGCTACTTTCCAGCCACCCACCATCTTGCCTTCTCTTTTTTTCTCACTACAACTTCTTCCAAGATTATTATTTCTCCATTGGTCTTGGCTCACTGAAGTCAATGGCTCTGTAAACTGGAGCATCCAGGGAGAGCCACAAATAAATTACAATCTGAACTAAATTTTATTGCTTTAAATGAGGAATATTGCTCCATCTAGTTTCACATTCAGGACCATATCTTGGATAACAGGCCCTCCTTTTGCAGGTGATTCCCACCTCCCTTCTCAGTCCTTCTGTAATTCCTCTCAGAAAGCTGCCCATCTGCCACAGAGATAGCAATGTCTCCCTGTTTCTGACTGGAGTTAGTAGAGGCACACAGACTGAGTAACAGAAACTGGTGGTGCAGAGGTACCCACGCAGAGTCCTTCTTTCGGAGAGATAGTTGCTATTTCTCTGGCTTGCAGCCCAGAAGTTCTTACCTTTCCCTCCCTCTCTTCAAAATGAGGAGGGCAGCAGGAATTATGACACTGTAACAAAGGAAAGACAACTCTTTATTGACTGGCAGCATTCAGAATTGGTGAGATTATCTTCTGCTCCACATTAAATTAGAGAAAGTTGATTCTGATCTTGGGAGGTACGGAATGCTAGAAAATACCCAGAAAATTCCAGAAGGAAAGTATTTCTAGGAAACAATGTAGGAATACTAAGATAACTGGAAGACAGAAAGATCACCTGTCACAGCAGACATGTAAGTTTCTAGCAATTTCTCTGCCCATATATCCAAGAAGATTGCTCAATTCTCAATAATTATTCAGAACTTCAATTATGCTTTCTCACTTCTGGTGTTGCTACAGGGAAACATGATAGATTTATTTTCTAAACATTCAATGCATCTTTTTCATAGGAATTCCAATCTGGTCACGGCTTTTGAAAATTGGCCCAAACCCAAAACCAGAAATAAACAGAATTAAAATAACCGTGATCTTGAATATATAAAATTTGATACAACCCCTGGATTTGCTTCCGATATTACTGAAAATCGACAATATTGTTTCTCTCCATTTTGATATGAAAACACACAAAAGCTATTATTTAAACTCCATAGCAGACGTAATAAAGTATCTTCACACCTTCCCCTATATTTCAGCCCACCATAGACATGTGATGTAACCTAAACTGTTTTGCTCATTACTCTGACCAGTGCTGTCCCCCAGCCCTCTTTCAATATGGGGCTTCTATCACTGGATATATTTACACTCTGGATTTCCACGGTGCTGATCAATGTTTTACCAAATAATATTTATGGATCTTTGGGGTCCCACTAAGACATTCCTCAGAAGTAAAAGGAAACATACAACAGAGATTAAGACATTTCCTGATATATTCTGCACAGGTAGTTGTTGACGTACGATCACAATTGCGCTCAAAATTTCTCTCTCAAAGCAAGACAGTTGTTAAGTAAATTTTGCCCCACTTTGTAATCTTTCTTGCCACCGTTGTTAAGTAAATCGCTGCAGTTGTTAATTAGCAACACAATTGTTAAATTAATTTGACTTTTCGATTGACTTTGCTTGTCACATGACCCCAGGACACTGCAACTGTCATAAGTATGAGTCAGTTGCCAAGCACCTGAATTTTGATCATGAGACCATGGGGATGCTGCAATAGTTTGCAAGTGTGAAAAAGGGTCATAGGTCACTTTTTTCAGTGCTGTTGTAACTTTGAATGTTAAACAAACTGCTATAAGATACCTGTATTATATAATCACAAAAAGCTACACAATAAATCAGTTTTTCCCTATTTGCTGTCCTTCTTATATGTTGGTCTACTATTTCCATATGTTCTGCTTATCTGCTGGTCCTACTGGCCCAGGATTGAAGTTGTAGTCTAATTCCATTGTGTTATAAATCAAGCGCTTCAATGCTGCTTGTTCTCTATAACTGAACAGTTGGCCAGTGTGCCTTGAGGAAGAGAGTTGATGATGCCAAAAGAACAAATGGGTGCAAATGCATAATTCACATCATACACCTCTTTTCATGTCCAGAGCAGCCATTTCTTATGATTGTTACCAGATTTCCTTAAGAGAAACTTGATTCACTTCAATTCCGATAGAAATCAGCAAAAGTTGAATAGTTAAATAACTATTAGTTATTAGTTAAAATAACTGTCTCTAGTTAATCACCTGCATTTTCTGAACCCTGATTTTGACCTTTCAATCTTTTCATTTTAGTTAAAAAAAACCAATAAAATATTCTTCAAGTCAATCACAGCTCCTGCTTGCTTCATGTTCATTTAGTTTTTCTGCACAGTATGAAAGAGGTTTCTCTGTTGCCTTTTGGCAGGATGCTGATGCTGATGCCGCTGCTGCCGATGATGATGACGATGACAATTTTACTTTCTAATTCAATTAACTAAGGTGGTCTGCCTTCTGAACATTAACCAATCCATTCCTGCTAATTTTTCAGGCTAAGATAGGATAAAGAAAGCGTTGCCACATGCTTTAGTTATTCAGCAGAGTCTTTCTTCCACTTCTTGTTCAAACATTCCCACAGATCGAAATCTAATACAAGAATTAAAACATGAGCCAAATTCCAAAGACAGCCTTGTGCTAGAGCAAAGAGTGAAAGGATGCAGTTATAAGGTGCAGATTACCCTCCATGGAATATCCAAAGGAAGAGGGGTTTCCTAAGAAATATTGATCCATCTAATGTGTAATAAAAGAAGTATCACCCCCAGTAATAAACAATTGCACATCTGTCACGACAAAATCAGTTTGAACTTTGATCAAAGAAAAACTAACACCACCACCCTCAGCCTGCAGACTTCCACATGAACTGTGTCTAGTGGCGTCTAATATTTGAGATGGCCTCTTTTAGAGCAAGAGTGACTCCAGAAATTAACAGATTAGAGGGAAATCTAATTTTGATGAACCAGCTAAAAAGGAGATAGGATGCTAGGCTTAAATCCGTTATTTTACCAGGAGATACTGTAGTTCAAAAAGCAAGCAGATCAATACTGTATCAGTTACAGTAACAAAGTTGAAGCACATTGGCAAAAGCTTGTTTTGAAACTCTTGGCTGCTGCACCCTACATTCAATTTATCTAAATGCGAACTAGAATCGGATATTCCATCACATCAAAAAAAGATAGGTCTTTCATGACACTTTTACAGCATGACGTCTTAGTAGATGTATGTTATAAAATACCAATTTCGTCGCATCAATTTCACAGCAACTGTGATATTAAATCATTTTTGCCACATCAATTCCTCCTTGGACAAACTGGCGCTTTATTGGTTTGCTGGTCTGAAGAAATCCATAAAGTCTTTAATTAAGGAGCACTTCAGTATTTAAATGCCAAAATGCAAACCTTAAATAAAAGACAGGAAGTGGCTATTCAGAGCCAACAAAGAAGAACAATGCTTGTGTAAGGCACAATTGCTCTATGCACAGTTGCTTTATTTGTCATACTGCCCTACTGCTGAGTAGACAGCAACAAAGTGGACTTCTCCAAAGCTCAAAGGCATGTAGCACACAGGGTTGTTTCCCACTTTATTTTCTGCAATTTAATATAAACTATAGAATATAAAAATGCACATATGCATTTTTACGTCAAATGTGGTAGGTATTGTATATTTCTTTCTGCATTATTCTCCTCTTCCATCTCAAAAATAGATGCAGCAGACAGGAAAGGCTGAAATTTTCCTACACTGGACTTTTCACCATAGTTGACAAAGAGCACCTGAGTTTTTGCATTTGAGGTCCTGAGTAAACCCAGATCATCGGAGCCTCACCAGCATCTTAAAGGAATGATAGTGTTGCTTTATGGTTATTCAATAAAGCCAAGCTCTGTGTCTAAATCTAAATAAAAATAAGAATTAAAAATATTTCTAAATGCCTTGAGGAATGAAAAAACAGGAGCAGCTGTGGTCTAATAATTGCCATAAGTAAGAATTCATTACGATAGTTCCATACTGGTCGCAGAATTCTGAGAGCTGAAGTCCACATATCTTAAAGTCGCCAAGGTTGCGAAACACTGATTTAGAACCTCTAAATTCAGCGATAATGTTTGCAACATTGAGTAATGCCCAAGATGAGAATTCATGAGAATTCCTTTTTAAAAGCCAGCATGCGGGATAGTCCCCTAACCTTTTCACCTTACATGACATGAGTGATTGGTTATTGACACTATAAGAAGAGTGAACTTATCCTTTAAGGTGGGAACCTTCTGAAGATTAAACATTGCTTGAAACTGGAACACAATATCTGCTGTAGGGCTAGGAACAAATGAAAAACTTACATTTTGATTAGGTAAAGGAAAAATTTTTACAAGAAGGAACAATCATTTTGGGAGAAAATGTTTTGAAAAGGGACTGACAAAATGTTTGATTTAACAATGTAATTAGCACTTAATGACCTTTGTTTTTTCTTTAAACAACCATTACACCGTTGCTTCTACATGTCACCTGGTTACAGTACTGTATTTTCTAAATCAATATGCTTGGAATTAAAATAACACAATTTCCCAGTCCAAATCAAAATCACAACTGATGACTCCCCTCAGTTCTAGCCTTTGTAACACAGATGATGCCTCCCTTTAAAATCAGCTTTCCAATTAACAGTTTGGGTCAGATTTATATTCCCAATTTAGCAACTGACACTGACTAGATAAGTTTATAGGCTGAATTATAAATGGCAGCTTATAGCTGGAGACTGCTTTCATATGTCACTGTCACCATGTAGGAACCGCTCGATTGATTTTTCTTCACACCATCACAATTTTTTCTCCCTGAATGTTTTCAGCAGAACTCCTAGCATCCCTGCACCACTGACTTTTCTTCCTCGGGATGCTGGAAGGTTCATCCGGAATGCTACAAGTTATTCCTGTAGGTCTGAAACATCTGGAATGCTACAAGTTATGCTTATAGTCATTTGTTGGTTAGATTTATATTCCACAATTGGCTCAATAGCTTGGTGTAAATACTGCACCTGGCCCCCTAATTTTCCCCACAACCCTGTGAAGTCAGTTGGGTTGAAAACTGAAAACCACCTGCTGAACTTCTGTGTTTCTTAATGGAGTAGACCCTGGTTCCTGTCTCTCCCCCACCCCCTGCTTATAATAAGCACTGTGGCACTAAGTGCTGCACAATGGCACATTAAGCACTATGCCACGCAGTGAATTAGTTCTGAACAATTTGGAGAGATTAATGTACCCCTGAAGACAAAAAGGTACTATTTCTACTTTGAGCTATTTTATCTTTGATCCAAAGCTGTGCTATTTCAAAAGCAACCCACCAAAATCCTCATCTCTTTTGTTCTTTGTTCTCCGAAGTGGGCTGTTTCTCTTGATTGATTGAGCAAGGGCCAGAACATGTGTCTGATATAGTATCAAAATACATCACCTACAAGCTTTTGTATTACAGATTCTTCCCGTCAGCTCTGCAAGTTCTTGATGGATCCTGAAACTAAGACTTCTAGGCAGTGTGGCCATCACTCTTAGAAGTGCATTTCAGTTTCTACAGTCAGCTTCTGAAATTCTGGGGAGGTAACTTCACAAATATGTATTCTGTCCAAATCAAGCTAAATAGTAACTGAAAACTACACACAGTTGTCTATATAATTGGGAATCTCGCATCACACAATTTTCTGCATCACACAATCTTATTCCTTACTTCTGCACAGCATCATCTAATTGTCTCTGTTGAAAGCTGCTCTTCTATTGCTGGAAATCTCACAATTTCCCACACTGCGTACTTGAGACAACAGCCATTTTCTCCTGGAATTGCACTATGAATAGGGTACACAGGACAAATGCAACTGGCAGGTAGAGGTTCTTTACACATAAGGCTCACAAGCATTTATTGGATATTACTTCTGATATTATTACCAACAAGCAGCATGACTCTCTTGAATATACCTCAGCACAATTCTTCAAAAAGCTTTGGTTTTTTTAATTTAAAAAAGCAGTATTATAATTTTATTAGAAATATAGATTTTGGTGCTTATCCAGCAGAGCATAGGTGCATTAGTGCAGGATAAACCCCATGCTGTGTTTCACTGATATGCCATACTCGTTTGAAGCTAGGAAAAGGGGTTGGTTGGTGGAGAAAACCATTGCTTACAAATTCAACTTTTTCCAATCTACAGCTTGTCTTGACTATTTGTTTAATGAAAGTCTGGATTTATGACGCACCATCACCACCGTGATCTGGATATTTGGCAACCTGTTTGCACTTACGACCAAATGTTCATGTGATTGCCATTTGCAATCTTCTCTGCTGGCTTCCCCAGAAAACCAATGGAGAAGCTGGCAGAGAAGGTTGCAAGCTGCTGCTGCTGCCTCCCAGGAGGACTCCTTCTCATTTTGGTGGCCTGGCTTCCCTCAGGTGCCTCCTGAGGGAAGCTGATCTCCTTTGGCTGGATGCAGAAATGGAGCTGAAACCCTGAAGATTTTAGCTCTATTCTTGTAGTCCGCCAAAGGAGTTCTCTTCTGTGCACTATGGGGAGCTGTACTAATTTGGTAGGCAGCCATTTCAGCTAACCCACAGAGATTCGAGGGAGGCAAAAGCCAAGCAGAGAGCAGAGAGGCAGTGTGATAAGGAAGGTGAGGTTTCT
>JANHFO010000900.1:175601-187491 GCA_032468095.1 Pareas carinatus
AGCTATAGCTGGCTGGGGAATTCTGGGAGTTGAAGTCCACAAGACTTAAAGGGACCAAGGTTGGAGACCTCTGCTTTAGAAAGGGAGTAGTTTAGCTATTAAGAGGAAATAAGCCCTGAATATCTACTGCCTCTGTGGACTCCTGGTCACTTTAGCAGACTTCTTCAGAAAACATATCGGAGCACAAAGCAAGCTGTAACTTGGGAAGGCTGGCTTCTCCCACGGGATCTTGGGAACATACATTTCCTGTAAACTGATGCTCCAATGGGGTTGACCCGTTCTGGCTCCTGATGAGTCTATTTCCTTTCTTTCCCACTCAAATCTCTTTTGAGAGCAAGAGGATATGAATTCCAGATCATTCGAGCAGAATTTCCCAAGAATGGATTCCTGTCTGAAATGTACGAAGGTCTAATCCCTCTTAGAACATAAGTATGCGTAATAAGAACCTGTTTGTGTACAGCATCAATTTTCTGCAGGGGGAATGACGTTGTTTTTACAGTTATGTTACATGCTCCTCATTTCCTCAAAAGTGCCTGGGTTAGCAAATTGATTTCCTCCTCTTTTCCATTTTATCTTCATTACAATCCTAAGAGGGAAGTTCGACTAAGAGACGGAAACTGGCACAAGATCACCCAGCAATCTTCCCAAGATGTGAGTCTACAGACAATGTACTCCTATATTCTACAGTATTGTGTGAAAACACCAGTGTTTTCCAGCTGGGAAATGGAACGAACTGGAAATGTCTTTATTCTTCTTCTGACTATGGTTTAAGCCATGCAAACTAAGGCATACTAAATATTGTGGCCGCAACCTACAGGTCTGGTGAAGGCTTATTCCAGCTACAAAAACCTCGACTTCCTCTTTTCAAGTGCAACATTCTGTCTCTGGAAGTATTATCCCCAGGAAGGTGGCATTGGTTGCTCTCTGGAAAAAAGGCAGCCTCATTCCTTGCCACATGTGTCCTCTCCACAATAGCAGAAACACCCTTTGGTTTACAGTCATATACAATATTAAAGTGCGTACAGGACGTGTGTGTTTTTCAGATTCAAAAAATGAAAGAGCAAACAATTTGCTCCTTGTGAAGAAATGCACTCCCATTTACTATAGCTGTGAACAGACATGACATGGTTAACGTTTTCTGGATGAACGGGATAAAAAAAAAGAAAAGAAATATCATATGATTTTTTTTAGGCAGAAATCTCTCAATGTATTTTTTTAACCTTAAAAATATTTTTTTTAAAAAATATACAGAACTTCTGAATGCAGACATAGCTTACATGGCTGAATTAGATATAGACAACATTAGAGCATAACCTTAAACTTAAATCTGATGTTCAGTGACAACAATACAAAGAAAAGTGGCTGGATGGCTTAGACATTATAGCAATTTTCTCAACATTTTGCTCTGTTCTTTCCCAGAATGCAATCATTCCCAAAATCACATCAAGTGCCCTTGCGTGTTTAAAATACATGACTATTTTAAATATACAACATATAAAAAAATATAGTGGAAATTCCTCTAAGGGCACATATTTTTTATTTACTAGAATAAAGATAGCATTTTTGTCTTTTATTTTCCCTTAAAGGCCTCTGGCCTTCTCTTGTAACACCTACTAGCATGTCTGTCATTGCAAAATATTGGCTTTTGAGGATCTCCTAGTTCCATTATTGGTTATGGAATAATATGCTGAATTAAGAAACTGACCCCACAGGCATCTCTCCAGACAGAATCCCTGGTTCCATCCGGCAACAAACTGCAATGAAAGCAGCCAATTAAGGTTATAAGCTTGTGCCAGTAAAGTCCCAGGTTTGCTTCTAAATAAACATGTATAGAATTGCACAATGTGTTTTCACTGTCCTATTTACTCTTGCCCGGTGATCTAAGGGCTTCTTCATAGGTTACATTCTCCTAGGAATATTATTTTTTCTGCTGGAATTCCACAGATTAGTAGCTGACATTCAGAGTTGCAATCTGACCCAAACACTCACACCAGATAAAACATATCCGTGACACATTAAAAGTGAACACACTTCAGAGGGGCAGCCATATTAGTTGGCTTCATCCAAAGTAGCAAAGAGCCTTTAATGGGTCACAAGATTCATTGTGCAAGTGTGTGTGTGTTTGATGCTAGGACTGATCTGCCTATAGAACATTGCACAAAATAGCCTTTAGGAGGACTTTCCACTTTCCCATGACAAGAGAATTAATCTAGCAAAATGTTCACTATGAGCTTTGTAAAAAAAGAAGATTTATTTGTAAATAAGCCTGAATATCATCCATGCCTGAATGGTGGGCTTTAGCCTTTCAGCAGCATTATATCCTTCAACTATATCATGAAAGGTGTCAGCTCATACTGTACATTAAATTTCTAATATATAAGATAGAAATATATATATAAAAAACAAGGCTTCTAAAGCTAGTCCAGGGAAAGTCAATAGACTAGCTTCATTCAGCCTATTACCTCTAGTTGTCCAGGACTACAAATCTCATCATTCCAGCCAGCCCAGTCAATTGACTGGGGATGACAAGAATTTTTATCCAATACATCTGAAGGAGCCAGGTTGAGAAAGGCTGAACTACTTATGAAGGAGGTTGCATAGCTGCTTTACTACTGATGTAATACTGGAACTACTAACAGGGCTGGCTTTTACCGCTTCTGGTCTGCAGCCCCTACAGTTAAATATTAAATATCCAATTTACTTGTTCCAGGAAGCTCCAGCAGTTGTCCCAAGCATCCAAGGAGAATGAAAAAGGAAGATGTGGGGACTCAGAAGAGATATCTCTTTTACTTGCTGCTGGAAGAAAGAGTAAAGTTGATCCAAATAGAGAATGATAATATTGGAAAGTCTAAAACCTTAGGATTACCCCATTTAAAGTCTCAAGGCTTGAGATTGAACATGGGGAGCAACTATCACACAACCGAAATAGCACAAAACTAATTAAATGAGCATCGAATCCAATGTAGCTTTGCAAAAAAGTCAGGAACAGATTTACTCTCCAGTGAGTTCAGAAGATTGGAGCGCAAGTGAGAACATTAACACTTCTGACATAAATTCTTTTCCAACCATGTTTACAGCAGCAAATAAGTCAGTGCTCATTCTTGCTTAAAATCAAGAAACCCTGTGTCGAACAAAATACATGTGAAGCAAACAGGAGTAAAACTTAAGTTTAAGTCAAGTCAGAATCACTGGCCTGGGATTTAGGGAAGAAGCTCCAACTTCTGCCCCAGGATGGATGTGAATTTCATCGCAAGTTTCTCCACAATAGCCCTTTGAATACCATTCTGCATTTGCTCTGCCAATATATGTGTGTACAGAATATAGACTATATAGCTCTTTTCTATGCATTAATTAAGTGCATCTGTATACAAAGAGTTTATACACAAGAATACAAAGGAAATGCATCGGGTACATTTCAGAGAGGCTGACATACCTGAGCTCCATTTCACGTGGTTCCCCCAGTACTTATTAATAAACCATATTTGGAAAAAAAAGAACTAACACCGTTACAGTCATCCCTGCCCGAGTCTTGCCAAGAGGGCGAGGTAAACGAAAGGCGTCTCTGAGTCCCGGGCCCTCGGAGTCCACAACAGCGGCGGCGGCAAGGGAGCGCGGGGCGAGTCCAGTCCGGGGTCCCGTTTCCCGCGGCGGCCGTGCGGCTCTCCCACTAGCGGCCTCTGGTCCTCCGGGATCGAGGGCTCCGGTGCTGTCCGATGAGTTGGGGGGGTTGTGCCTCCGGCCTCCTGGGCCGGAGCGAGTCCCTATGGGTTTGAGCTGTCGCCGGGATTGACCGGGGCAGGCGAGTCGCCCCCTCCGCCTTCAATCGGCGCCGCCGGGCGCTCTCCGTTGCTGGAGTTCGGGTTCACGGGGCTGGGGGGCGCTTCGGGCGGCTGGGGCTGGGGGTGCGGCTGGCTGCCGCCTCTCACCGGTTGCCAGATCAAGCTGTAGTAGACGGCCAGCACGATGGCGGCCAAGGAGACCGACAGAACGTAGGCCAGCACGGTGGCCAAGCGCACCCACTTCTTGTTGGTCTTGGCCGCCATGCGCGCCTTCTTGTCCCCGGTGTAAGTGGCCGGCTTGCCCCGCTCCCCGGCCGCCCCCGCCTCCTTCTCCTTCATGGGGGCGCGGCCCTTGGCCCGCTGCTCCACCACCCTCTCCGTCGTGCTGAGACTCCCGCTGGGGATGGGCCCCCAAGGGACGCGCCGCTGATCACATCACGACCTGCCCGAGGCTGCCGGAGGAGGACGCGGCGGCGGAGCAGATGCGCAGCCGGCGGGCCTCGGGGGAGGAGGAGGGCGCCGGCGGCTGCAGGCTCAGCGGAGCCGAGGGAAGGAGGCAGCTGCGGCTGAAGTCGCCAAGCAGCCCCGGCCGGGTCCCTCGCCTAACCTCCCCGCTCTTCCCGAGGACGTCGCTCTCTGCGCGCGCCTTTCCGTCTCGCGGCGACAGGAGAACCGCGGCGCGAGGAGAGAAGGGAGCAGCGAGCGAGCGAGCGAGCGAGCGAGCGGCTATTAAAGGGGCGATGCAGGGAGCTGATAAAGGAGGGGGGACGTGGAGGGGGGGGGAAGAACCTCCCCCCCGCGCCTTAAAAAGGCAACCGAGAGTGGGCGTCCAGTCGACTCCGAGCTTTCCAGCTTGCCAGCTTGCAGCTTGCCAGCCGGCAAAATTGGGGCTGGGTGGGAGGGACAGAAGGCCGTCCATCTCCGGCTTTCACGGGCGCTTTCGGAACGCGCCCCCCGCCTCTCCGCCCTTTCCCTTCGCTCCGTCTGCCTCGCTACGTGCAGCCCTCAGTTCCGAGCGCAAGACTTGCAACTCTGCGGCGAAAGACGGGGAGGGATGAGGGGAGAGCAGATCCACTCTCCGTCAGTTACTCTCAGCGGAGTGTCCTGGAATACGGCATACTCTTTAGACATCTCCCTCCTGTGTCAGCGTATCCAGCGGTCCGGTTTAGATTCCTAGAAAGGTTCCATGGCCAGCTTCCTCCGGGTTGGAGAAAGTAGGGAGGGGATGGTTTGGCCCAAAACGGGATCCCTTTCTGAAAGGGCAAAATAGCGATCGCTTCGTTTCCCGGGCTCTCCTGTCATAAATCCAGCTCTGGTTGGGAAGGATGAAAATTTTGGGAGATATTTGTCCTCAGTGTGGTTGACGCCCTAAGCCTTCTCGGGGGTTTCTTCCTGAGGTTACTAAACTTTGCATTTTCTGTGTCTGGACGTAAATTGCATTTGTCCTTTCTTATTTGAATGCTCCAGGTAAGGATTTATGAGATTGCAGTTAGAATGAGGACTAGCAGGAATGCTCAAAACTATTATTCATTTGACTAGGAAGGGTATAAATGATGGGGAAAAGGGTTAGTCCCATCTCCTGTACGATTTTATGATTTTAGCCTACAACTCATCTCTCCATCTGTAGGACATTTAACATAACTAATGGTAAGAACTTGTATTGAATGGTGCCTTCCAGTCAGGGTTGATTCTTGGTGACAAGTCATCTTTCTTGGCAAGATTCTGGAAGTGGGTTGCCACTGCGTGCATCCTAGGACTGAGAAACAGTGACTGATCCAAGGTCACGAAGACGGCTTAGTGGCTAAACTGGGATCAGAACTCATGGTTTCCTTCCCTTTTTTTTAGCCTGATGCCTTAAACCAAAATGGTTTCCACCAAAGTGGCTCTCTCAAGAGCTTGTAGCCTATAGGCATGGTTGAGAATTCAAAATTTAGTATTTTATATTTGTGCTCCATGGCAGCTAAGGATTCAGGTGGAGAGTGCTAGAATAACCTCACCAGTTCCTATCCAAATTTGAGAATTTTTTTTGACTTGTACTATACCTGGGATTTGATCCTTAATAAAACAAATTTGTGCAAAGAAATAAGAAGAATAAACACTCCTATATATACACGTGTTGATATGATCATTTATCTTACACATAAAATGGGGATGAAAAGCACTTGACCGATCTGATCCCCAGGTTTCCCTCTCTGTTCTACACTACTCGAGAAAATATGGGGACAGGATAACAGCAGATTTTTATTTTAGTTGCTACTTCTAGAATCTGGAATTCCTGGTCAAGGAAGGTGCCTAACTTTAATTTGAATGTCATGTCATGTAATGGAGCCACCCCTGTTATCCAATTACTTAGTCTCTTCCCAAAAAGGTTTTGGAACCAATGGGCATGATTTTGCCAGGATACAATGCTTTCTTGAATTCTTGCTCTTGCTTTCATTCTTTCTCTACCTCATAAAGAATTTTGGAGGAATCGCCAAATACTAGCTAGCTTCAACCACCATGAAAAAATTACTATCAATTGTCCAAAAACAGTGGTGGTTTCAGCTGTCAACATAAATGGCAAATTAATGGAACTTGGATAGAGAAAACCGTGTGCTTTAAATTCCATTTACCCGCCACATAGAACCATCAAGGAACAGACCGGCATCTTGCACATTGAGGTTTTAAAAAGCAATAACCCAGTATGTTATCAGTAAAGGAAATGATTGCATCCCAGTGAAAATTAATTTGTTTAGGTTTAAGGCAATTCAAATTTTATTCCATGGTATGCAGTTCTGCCGTTATAAATATATAATTCTCTAGAAATAGTCGGCTATCTTCCTTGATTTTATTCTATTTTGCCTGATAATTTTGTCTCTTTTAATCTATCATATCCGTTTCACAAATAGGCATTTATCCCTTTTTAATTGGTTCTTGGATTGGATGTATGTATAAATGTATACAACGGAGCTTTTTATGTTTTGGTTCTAGTTTTATGTTTGACTGTACAGTTTCTTGATGATAGTTAATACAAGTTAAAGTAGATAAATATATTGTATATAAAAATTCTTGACCATATATTGAATGATTAGAAATGAGCACAATTTTGAATTCTGAACAGGTGATTGCTGTTAAAAAGTGGTGTTAAACGGATACCTTTTTAATATATGAACTTTCCGCATTTAAAATGTTCCACAATATCTATCAGAATCTACCTCCAAATCATGTAATTTTCTGGGGTGATACTTAATTGATTTGAAATATCAGTTCTTCAAAGAAGCTAGAAAATTAGCTAATGAAAAGAGATGTCATCCCATCACTGCTTGCTCCTTTCATTTTGCAATCTAAATAAATAAACAAATAAATATGTGGGGAAAGAAGGAAAGCAAAATACGGAGGTGCACTCACAGACATGAGAAAAGCAATGTAGTTGCAGATAATAAAGAATGGATATTGAGAATTTTTATTGTTTCCTGTGATCTGCTTAAGAAAACAAACACAGCCGGCACAAAGCCTCCTCTTATGCTTCCTGATTCCCAACCCCTAGCAATGTTGGGAAAAGAAACTCTTAAATGAACTGTAATTTGTCTTCCGGTTCTCAGGAGCACCATCAAATCTCTCTTAAGTGGGCAATGTTGCTGAAAAGAAGAGCAACAGAGCGACAGGCAGATGCTTTAATGTAGGATTTTATTTCCAAATAGCACCACCCATACAAGGCTTCACTGTTGCTAAGCAGCGGCTAGGAAACCTGACAAAATGAGATGGATTTGAGCTTGTGGTGTAGGGTAGAATAACAGAAGAACAGAGTTGAAAGGGACCTTGGAGATCTTCTAGTCCAGCCCCCTGGTCAAGCAGGAAGCTCTATACCATTTCAGACAAATGGTTGTCCAATCTCTTCTTAAAAACATCCAGGGTTGAAGCGCTCGCAACTTCTGGAGGCAAGTCATTTCCGCCGATTAATTATTCTGTCAGGAATTTTTTTTTGTTTCTTGGTTGGTTTTCTCCTTGATTAGATGAGAATTGTTGAGCAAAAGGTCCATTAGGTTTAGGCAGCCTTGTGCCTCTCAGATGTTTTGAATAATGTTAATAATATCCATAATTCTGGAATTTGGCCTGTGGTGGCTGGAGCTTTTGAAAGATTCTTATGAATAGTGACACCTAGTGGTCCCTGATTACAGGGATGGAACATTCAGTTCCACATTTGCCCTTCAGCCCAGACTAGGGCCATTGCAGGCAGATACCAATGATTTATTAACTGGAAAAATTCACCAGAAAAGGGAGGGAGACTCGGATGCATTCAGAAGAATACATCTTTTATATCTCAAAAGTAGTGCAGAACAGCCAGTGACACATTCCTTTTGCTTACACCAAGTATTACCAATTATTTGTAAGCAGCATAGTCAGAGAACATTGTTTTTAAATTTTTGTGTCACTTTGTTATTGAATCCTTCATGGGACATTGGCAGATATTCTTGAATGATCAGAAACTTCCTTGAATGTTTCCTTTATATTAGAATAAAGGGCAGGAGGGGCAAGAGAAAAAAAATTTGCTTGAATTCATAGATTTTTAAAAAATCAAATACCATCAGTGAAGTTTTATGCAATGATCTAATGATAAAGTATAAAGGTAACATTTCCTTAAAGCTCTCTTGCTAAGCTCATGGACTTCAATAGTTTGCCATTGCAGTTTTTTAAACTCTCCAGTCAGGCCTTCAGGCTTGGCATCAATGTTTAAGAAGAGATGTGGTGTGTTGATAGAATCTCAAGAGAAAATATGGGCACAAGTAATTCTTGTTTAGTGACGGCCTCATTTAGTGACTACCTGCAGTTACTATGGTGATGAAAAAGGGAATTGTATGACCAATCCTTGCAATTATGACCTTTGCAGGTCTGTAAAGCAAAGGAAAGGTGAAATAAAATCATAAGCACAGTCTTGATTTCATCTGGCAATTACTTCACAACAACCAAGTTGCGGGTTCCAACTGTAGTCGCTAAATAAGGACTTCCTGTAGTTGTATTTGATTCAGTGATGCAGTTCATAGGGCCTACAGGTAGGCCTCAATTTACAGCCGCATCGCTTAGCAATGGCAGTCCTGGCACATCCCATTGCTGTTGTTAATCAAATTCCACCGGTCATTAGCTGAGGATCCACTCCACCCCCAACCACTCCATTCTGGGCTTGGTGCCTTTCAGCTTCGAGCCTTGGTAAGGTGCCTCCAGCCTTTCCTTCCCCCTCTCCATTGCTACCTTTTGGGCTGCCCTGTACCATGCTTTGTGGAGGTGCAAGCGGCCTCGAACCACACAGCTCTAGCGCTGCTTGTCATGCTGTGGTTCAGGGCCATTTTGGGGCCCTGCATCTCTGAGGCTACAAGAAGCCCCTGAGCTGGAATACAGCGCAAAGCTGACCTTCACCATTTCCCCCTCCCGCTGCTGATCAGGTGTGCCCAACCTAACTCTGTTGGTCACATGAGATCAATTTCCCCAGGTCTCATGAGGAAACCACCACACATGAATTTTTTTGGGGGGGGAAGCCTCATGTGGCCAGAAGTTGCCTCACAAAGAACCAAGTTTGGCATGGTTAGTTAATAGCAGGAGCAAGATGATGGCGATGGTTATCTAGGGCAGCAGGGCCGCAGATGGTAAGGGGCCAAAGGGGAATAGATTGGATGAGGTATAGGGAACTGAAGCAGTCAACTACGAACAGGCTGCCAAGTGTCTGAATTTTGAGCATGTAACTGTGGGCGTTGCAATGGCCATAACTTTGGAGACTGGTCATAGTCCGTTTATTCAATACTTCTGTAACTTTGAATGGTTGCTGAACAAATGATCATAAGTTGAGGATTACTTGTATAGTTTGAATTTCTTCCCCAGGCCTCTCCCTTTTAGATAGTGATATACGAAGGCAATTCGGAAAAAAACCTCTGTTTAGCTATCAATGACAGACACTCACAAATACAGAACTTTATGACTATGAATGTATCTTATGCTTATATACACAACTGATTATGCCTATATATGCAATGACTATGCCTATATATACAAATCATCGTGGTTATGCTTATATATTCAAATGTCTATGAAATGTATCTTTGATTGTATCTTTATTGTAATCACAGTTGTATGTAGGTATTGAGCATATTGACTGAAGAAAAATTCCTTGTGGGTCCTGATACGCTTGACAAAATAAATTCTGATTCTGATTCTGGTTGTTTGCTACGACTATATCAATGTCTGCTGAAATTTGCTTTATGCAAAGTTGAATGCAGCTTTATTCCTTTGAAGTGATTTTTGCAGCCTGTGCAGGACAAGCTCATCCAATGGAATCAGCAGATCTCATCACCCTCATAAGGTGGTCACTCTCACGTCTGAAGTATATGACCTGTACTCGTATAGCTGGGTCTTGAAACTGGACTGCTGGCTTTCCCACCAACAAGCATTTTAACCGCAAAGCCACCGTGCTGCCCAATGAGTACATAGATAGGTACCACTTCAATGAGAAGATAACAGCACTTCATGGTGTTATTTATTTATTTATTAAATTTTTATACCGCCCTTCTCCCCGAAGGGACTCTCTGCCACATGACCATAGAAGTGTCTTCAGACAAGACTGGCTCAATGGCCTTGAAACAGGGATGAGAACCACCTCGTATAATCAGCAACAACTAGCAGACTGAAGTCTGCAGGGACCCCTTTGCCTTCCGTCCCAGGGAAGAGGGGCTCAACCTATTCTCCAAAACACCCGAGGGCAGCAGGTGGAAGATCATTAAAAAGAGGTGCAACCTAGAACTAGGGAGAAGTTTTATGGCAGTGAGAACAATTAATCAATGGAACTGCTTATTAATTTCTGAGGCATAACTTGCTTTGGGAAGTTATGGGTGTTCTATCACTGGAGGTTTTTAAGAAGAGATTGGGTGACCATTTGTCTGAGATGGTGTGACGTCTCCTGCTTGGACTTGAACAGTGGCCTCCAACCTTTTGGGCACCAGGGACTGGTTCCACGGGGAAAGGTTTTTCTGTGGCCCAGAGGGGACGTGGTTTTGTGTGCTGCCTGCATTCCACCGATGGGGCTTGGCTTGTTTGCACAGACTGGTTGCTGGTATGCTACAAATTGGTGCTGGTCCACGAACCGGCAGTTGGGAACCCTTGAACTAGAAGATATCCAAGGCCCCTTCCACCTCCTTCGGTTACACTCTGTCCCCCCTCCCATCTAGGCTAGCCTGAACAGCGACACTCAGCATTTGTCCGTTGGTGAACACTTGGGTGTCAACGAAAGCATCATGGTGTGTCACCTTGGCATATGTGTCATAGATTTGCCGTCATTGCCTGGAATTATCCCACAACATTTTACAAGGCATCAAATTTGATGGTCAGCGGCCTAATGGAAGAAAATCAGATTTTATCCCAGTGTGGGTATAAGCGGTAGGAAGACGATGTATTTCGAGGAGCGCAGTGACGTCTTTTATATTTTTCCTTCATATTAAAAAGATTCTAGAAGTATAGAATTCATGCTGAGTTATGGTCATGTTTAATCGGCTTTCCCCCCCTCTTGTTTGAGAAATGAAGAAAAGGGAGAAAATCTTCATGCACCTGTAGAAAAAGCTCAGGATGTATGGTTGGCACATGTCTTTCTGTATGGTTCCCAGACTCTGTTTCCCATCTGGGGTTCTGCCCGTCTGCAGGGTAAACAAACATGCCACCCAGTCAAACTCAACTCTTGCTGTCTTCTTAACAGGCCTTAATTAAAATCCCAGTATTGCTCTTTGAGCTTTGACACTAACTTTGACACTATTGAGTGTTGTGTAAACTGGCTGTTTTGGGGTCTCTGCTGTTGTTTCCCTGGGGCTCCCAACTGTTGAACCAAGATTGACCATCATCTTTCTTGGTATTTAGGCCTTTGTTCTTCTGTTTAAATCTGTCTGCTAAAGTTAATAATAAAGCTTACAACTTCCTTACTTAACTGGTGTGTGCATTGTCCCTGGATCCTCAAAGAATCAGCTGTCTGTTCCCCCCTCCCACTGCCTGACCCCTGGCAATGTGCAAACTAATCCGATGTCTGTGTAATCTCCAGCTCTTTATGAGTAATCAGTCTGGCCACTTTATACAAGTTAACCTTCTCAGTGTTTCTTTCCTGT
>JANHFO010000900.1:187591-199051 GCA_032468095.1 Pareas carinatus
AAGGCCTGCAAAGTGCTTTCGGAGGCCTATCCTTTCCAAGGCCTCTCCTCCACTTGGCATGTGCACCTTATTATACCCAACCCGTAGCAGAGCACGGGTACCAATAGCTAGTGGTATATAAGCCTAATTAAAATATTACATTGCCTTTCATTGCATACTCTAAAATACAGATCTAATTCTTTCTTCTTCGCAGAACATCAGCTGGTTCCTCAAAAAAAGTGTTATTAGGGGAGACCATTTTTAGGGGAGACCTGTTGACCTTTAAAAAAAAAGTTTCCACCTAGAAGCCAGATATGATATTTTTATGTCCTTTCTAATCTCAAAATAAGCAGGAGGAAAAATTATTAGGAACGGAACTTTGGAGAACATAATTAATGTTCACCAGTGAATATTTTAGAAAGGAATTCTAGGCATTATCCCATTAAATGCTCTACATTTATGCTGCCCTTTGCTGAAAATAAGATTAGAAGCATTCATGGTCCTCTGAATCAGAAGTTGAAGCATTTTTAGCTTTTGTCCCCTTATTATACATCAAACTAACAAAGCATTGATCAGTTGCTTATATACAATGAACACTATGCAGTTTTCTCCACACAGTAAATGAAGAGTTTTAGTTTAGATAAAGTCATCAAACCTTCACAATGAGCCTCTACTTGGCATAGATAATATGCCTTAACAGGTCCCATTTCAATAGATCATATGCTGTCAAGGGTATGTTTGTGCATACCCCATGTCATTTTGTATACTGGAAGATAAAATCACAAAACTGTTTCTTACTTTAGCCATGTCATGCAAGGAAATCTCTGGAGAAAGTTATTATGTTTGGAAGAGTTAGCGGTCAGAGGAAGCAAGGCTGTCAAAGAACACAGTGGCTGGACACCATCAAAGCTGACACCAGCCAGATCAATGGAAAAACCCAAAAAGCATCCAAGATCTGAAGATGTGAAGAGACATGGCCATAGAAACTACCAAGAGTTGGACACAGATATGGATATCCGTGGATAACATCATCCAACGGATAACATCATTTCAGCACAGGTTGGACCTTATTATTTTCATCTTAGTATGACCAATAGGCATAGTTTGTAATGATGGACCTACAATTTCCATAAAATCTAGTTAGCATTTTCAGCTTGAGATGTATCAGTAGGGAGGACTGAAGTTATGCAACATACACACACAGCAAGAATATTTTACTGCAGCAACTTGTCAGCGGTGCTTACTTTGGGCTATTTAAATCCATCCTGGGCATTTTTTGTAATAGCCACGTGGCAAATACAGTAATCTCAAGAAGGAAAAGGGTGCATATGAAAGTCTTTGCTTATTTGTTCAGCCTCATAAAATAGTGCCAACATGATAACCTTTTATATGATGACTACTAGAGATTTCTGGATCCAAGCGCCTGATTACTTCAGTGTTCATTATTGAACTATTGGCAAAATACACTTAACTAGATGATGGCCATGGTGTCATGCTATTTTTTTTTGTAAAAAAAGTTTTTATTAGACAACAATAAACAAACTTACTCCACAGGGGTTTTGTGGGGATACAATTGGGGACCAAGTACATTTCCTTGAACTTGCTGAGGAACCTGTCCTTCAAAAAGAACATTTTTTATGATCAACACGACTATAGGTTTAATTTTATACCTCTGCTTCTCTTCTGCTTCTGTTCAATTATATCATCATATATAATATAGTTCCACCTGTGACATTTAGGAATTTGAAAGCACAAGCAGTTCTCAGGAAGTAAACTCCAGTTTTGATATTTACAGGCAAATCTGAGCACATAGAAGATTACAGTCCACTTACTGAACCGTTGAACCAACTCCCAACTCCGAACTGCCACTTGCACACCTTCTTGTTAGAACGGACTTCAAATTAATGCATTGTTGAACACTGGTGGCCATTGGGCCAAAGCAATTGATCAGTTTGCTAAAAATGAGTTATCTTTGTAAAGTTGAAACTGACTTATGTTTTTATAAGCTGCAAAGAATACAAGTTGGGATAAAAATTACTCAAATTTATGGGAGCTCAGACTCAGAATTCATAGTACTGCCTTTTGATAGCACTGTGCCTTTCAAAGAATAATTATAGGGTTGAACAACTAATGTTTTTCCCCCCTAGTTCTAAAAGTGCTCTTTTTACATTTTGAAGAATTGCTTCTCTCTTGTATTAGATGAGAACTTTAAATCACTCTGCATGTTTCCTAATTCTGAGCTTTTTATGTTCCTCAAAGTCCAGCCCCTGCCTAAACTGCCAAACTAGAAGCAAAATTTGAATGCCTAACTTCAAAGGGATTGCATTATTGCCACTGAATTCTTGGTCAATAAACACATTCACCTCCTGTGGTTTTATGCATTTTTTTTGCACCTTAAAGCATTTACATGTTGCTATTTGATTTGCCATCATTATGCTGTTAAGGTGGTCCAAGCAGTTCTAACAGTTTCTGGAAGGAAATGGTTCTTCGCTAACTGCAACAACCAATATCACACGTGGAAAAGAACCAATTTTGTATCAGTGAACTTGTGGCTCCAATTTGGTTCTGCAGGCTTCCTGTGGGATCCCCTGTTTTCCCACTTTTCAATTTTCTTTTGGCTCTGAAGTACACCAGAACCCCGTTTCCATAGGCTGGTCGATGGATTGACCAAGAACTAGAAAATCCTGAAACTGGTTAGCCTGTCTCTGACTTAAGGAAGCACTCAGAAGGGTACAGATTGCCTTCCACTTACAACAGTTTGTTTAGTGACCATCCGAAGTTACAGCAGCACTGAAATAAATGACTTATGACCATATTTCAACCATATTTCAACTTACGGTGGTTGCAGCATCTCCATGGTCAGAGTTCAGATGCTTGGCCACTGGCTGGATTTATGATGGTTGCAATATCCTGGGCTCATGCGATCACTTTTCAAACTTTCTGACAAGCAAGGTCCAGGTTCAGTTTACAACTGTGTCACTAACTGAATAACTCCAGTGATGCACTTAAGAACTGTGACAAGAAAGGGTGTAAAACGGGGCAAAGCTCACTTAACAGCTGCCTCGCTTAGGAATGAGAATTTGGGGCTCAGTTGTGGTTGTAAGTAGAGAACTACCTACAATAATGTGAATCTCAATAGCCTGCCTGTATGAGCCTCCCTTCCTGGTGGCTGCTACTCCCAGGAGCTCTAGCAACTCACTTCCACCCTTCATGTAATTACTTGGGATCGTTCGTAGCTCCCACACAGATCCTCACAACTGCTTTTTCAGATTCCATCTTTTCGGGTGCACATTTTTCAGCAACTGCAAAGATCTGGCCCAACACTGAACAAGATGCAAATCCAACCCACTCACCCTTACTAATTTTTTGCTGCACCCTAGTGTTCGATATGTTTACTGGTCAACCCCTTAGTTGCCAGGATTAAGAATAGCTTTAAAAGTTTGAACTAGTGAAGAATATCTAGAGCTCCGGTGTAGGATGAGAGGGGAGGTTCATTCTCTGAGCTTGTGGTAGGGTTGTGAACCTTTCGTTACCAGGCTAGGTAGCATCTTCAGTGGATTTTTAGGGAATGTTGGTGTTTGTGTTCTGTTTATAAGGGCTTGGTGTGGTCAGTAGGTGTTGTGATGGGCGAGTCACCTCAGGGGAGGGTCTCATAATGGATCTTGTGATGAGTAGGGCATGGGTCGGGTCAGATGAGGGGCTCTGATGGGTCTTAGGAGGGGTCAAGGGTGGGTCGCATATGGAGATAAGTCTTGTTTTGGGACTCTTGATAGGGAAAACAGGTGAGAGTCATTGGGAGGGAAGTGCGGGTTCTGGGGGGGAGTCGTGGGCTGGTTGAAGGTTGGTGCTGTCACTGATTGGTTGTGGGATTGTTTGAAAAGTTCATTCGGTTGACCTCACAACAGGAAAGGAGAGCGAAAAATGTGGTGCATGAGGTAACCAGGGCTCTGAGCATTCCAACTGAAGCAGGCTTTTCAGGTAGCGGTTGAGTTTGGGCAGAAGTAGACAGCCGTGTTGCAAAGTCCTCTTCCAGGTATATGGTGTAGCAGGCATTCTGTGGGACAGCAGGAATTTAGGGGAGCAGGGCTCTGGGAAGGGAGGTGACACCGAAAAACAGTTGCATGGAATTCCCCCCTCCCCAGAGGTGAGAAAAGTCACAATTCAGTGTGATAGTGAAAAAGCTTTTTGTGATTCCTTTGGCACCCAATACTTTTAACAGTCGTGTACTCCCCACATCAGAATATAACAAGTTGCTCAGTGCACTCATTTCGCAAAGTGCTTACATTGGAAAAGCAGAACACATAAAGCAGCATCTTTTTACACTTTGGTCCTGGACAATTTCTAAACTGTATTCCCCAGTGTTCTGAATGCCCCAGTGCCTGGAGGCTGCTGGGGCCTGGATGTGGAGAACAGACTCAAACTCAACCCTAACAAGAACAAGTAGCTATGGAACCCGGGACTGCTCCATTCTAGGGATCCTCTGTCTCTGATCCTAAGTAGGATTGCACTGCTTCTTTTGAGGCTGGTCACATAAACTAGGGATCTCAGTTTCTGCTTGAGGAGTGGACTGGCAGTTGCTTCCAGAGAGGCTGTTGCATTGTGAAGTTCAGTTTGTGAATCAGTTGCGCCCATTGTCGTGAGGCCCTCCTTACAGTCCCCCAAGTTCTGCTCAGCTTGCAGGTCAGGGCAACTATTGCAATGTGCTCTCCATGGGGCTGCCCGTGGAGACCACTTGAAAACTGCAGCTGGACCACAAGGCAGTAGCATAACTAATGATGGGTAAGCCTGGGGTGCCCATGCTACACCTTTGCTCTGTGAGCTGCATTGGCCACCAATAAGCTTCTAGCTGCAGTTCAATGGTGATCATCTTTAAAGCCCTAATATGACAGTCAATTCCCCATTACCTTTGCTTGTGAGAAGCTTGAAGGGATTGTTGGAGATCACAATTGTGTGGCTGCCATAGGTTTCTGAAGAAAATTGGTTTGAAGATCCTTGAAATATTAATCCCACAAGAGTAATGGCAAAATTTCCCTTACTGTGGAAACATAGACACCAGATAAAAGCTGACACAAGCCAGAGCATGGAAAAACTCAAGGAAACAGTGCAAGACTGGAAGATGTGGGGAGACCAGACTCAGAGTTCCTCAAGAGTCGGACATCAACATCAACATCGACAACTACATTCCATCGTAGAGGAGGTGCTAAAAGGAAAGGGAGTGGGAAGATGACAAGCCTTTCCACCCTCCCTAATTTGTCACATTACCTGCAAATGTATCTTCAACCCTTTATTCTCTTAATGTCCCTTCTTACATGGATTCTTGCTTTTTAAATCTCAGTGGCTGCATTTGTACAGATAGGTGTCTTCACCTTGATTAATTTTGTAGGTAATTTGATTCGTTTATGCTTCAGTGTATAGTGAAAACCTACAAAATGGGTTAATTTAGTAACAAGTCAGACATGGTTTTCAAAGTTGGCAATTTTAAGAGGTGTGGACCTCAACTCCCAGAATTCCCATGCTGACTGGGGAATTCTGGACGTTGAAGTCCATGTTTTTTAAAGTTGCCAAGTTTGAAAAACACTGTGTCATATGAACAGGATCAATTTCTTCTACCCTTTTTCAGGGAACAGAGAGTTTGGATGCATCAGCAACTTTTTTCAAACTAAACTCTCACTCCGGTTTTCCATTACATGAACAATTCAGCCACCCCTTTTCCCAGTCAGGAGATTCAACATCATACACCAACAACACAGGATGGCTAGGCACATATGACAGCAGGTATTTTTTAGCCCTAATAAAGAATCAGTTTGGAAGCTATCACCTCATATTCCATTTCTTCTTTTTTTCCTCCAAACCAGACCAATCTTTCTAGAATGCATTTATGTTTGGCCAGATATCTAATTGGTGGCTACTTTTAGAGGGAAGAAAACCAACTGGAAGCAATACTGTAGATAAACAACGTACGAAGCAGAAATGGACTTCTGCTGCTTTTGCCTTCTTCCCCTTGCAATTTTCCATATCGTCTTCCTAAATCTGGTCTGGAGATAACAGAGAAAGGATAGTTACTAAAACAGACAGGGGGGAAGATGAATAATGGATGCCGTTATCTTGATGGACACAATTAGACTTAACCCTCCAAGATTAGGTCCCCACTTTCACTTAATTATGGCATAATAATTCCTTGAGAACAGCCATTCTCCCTGTGCCCATCTCTTCCCTAATTCATGAATGAGACCGTGTTTAATTATCCTTAACTCTACCAGCACTTTCCCAATTATTCTGATGTCATCCATTGGGAGTCTTAATATGTTTAAAATGTGCTACGTTTCACCATTCTTGATCCTAAAAGGAAAGTTGGTTGCTGAATAGTATACGAAGGATCTAAGAGGTGTCTTTGGAGTGTAACAGGCTCATGAGGGCACAGTGACAGTACTTCCTTCTCGTCCCCAATCAGCCTCTCCTCTTACCATACTTCTTGTTCCCTAAAGAGCTAGAAAAATTGCTGTAATTGCCGTCTTGCTTTAATCTGTTGCAAAGAAAACTCTGCAGAGGTGTGTTTGCTGTCACCGGTGTTTGAACTCAACCTATAGGTTGCTTCTTGTTACTTTTGAAATATGTTTGAGAAAGGTGTTGGACCAGTGGCTGGATTTGGGTAAGAATGCTAGACTGCTCCATTATTAATGTGAGTATTTCTATTTATTGCCCCCTTCCAGTTTTGTGCAAGGTTGTAATAGTGTAACTGCAAAATTATCAAACCCTCTCAGGAAATGCTGCAAGTGACTCAACTCTCTTTATGATTCGTATTTGTGCTGTTGTTTATAAATGCGTGATTAAGCTTATGCTATGACAGTATGGGAAGTGGAATCACACAAAGCAGCCTAAAAATACACACTAATTGGTGTCAGACCCTCCTTGCAGCTCCCTGGCGGGTAGATGATCTGATGAAGAGGCTGGGAAGCAAAGCCAGGTGATTTAGCCAGTCATTTTGTGGAACAGGTTCTCCACATGTTATTCAGACAACCCCATTCTGCAGTGTTAAGAGAGAGATGCAGTGAAGATTGGCAACTTATTAATAGGGGCAACAGTTTTCATACATGGGTACTTTTTCTACCAACTGAAGAACAGGGGATAGTATCCTCAATGTAGTAGAAGTAAGGACTTTAATCTTTTCTGTAATAGAAGACTATTGGTGGTTGTGCAGTTTAGAACAATTTGACAATTTTAAGATGTGCAGACTGAGACATATTGCTGGCTGTGGAATTCTGGGAGTTGAAGTTCACACGTAGCAAGAGTTCCATTTTTTATTATATCTGTGCATACTTTGACATTTTATGCTTGTGATATCTAGGTTTTGGGAAACTGTGTTTATGTGGAAAATGTGTGAGAAAAATCGCTTCGGTTCAGTGTCTACATTTGTTCATCCTAAAGCTATTTGGCACAGAAAGACGCTGCAAAACATTTGAAAGAATCTGTAATCATCAAAGGCGAGTGAAGTGTGAGACTGATATAAGTTTTTCAAAACAACGAATTAATGTATTGGCAGAGTCCAGAAATGACTTAGAATGTTTGTGTTGCTGGAATGGAATGAATGCCTGTTACGCATCTACAGCTACTTATGCACTTTCACAGGGTAGCCACTAGAGGTCAATGTTTTATACAAATTTAAATTTTAATTGCTTAAATAAAAAAGTAGAGGGGATGTTTGTATGAATTTATGGCCAAGTTCCACCAGCTACCCTCAAATTGAAAGAAAAAAACCTGAAAGGGTTCAATTTTAGCAACACAATATCATTTTTTATATCATGTAAAGAATCATTAAGTAGTCTGTAATGGTATTACATTTACATAGAAGGAAGGAAGCAGTAGGGTACCACAAGGTTCTGTCTTAGGCTCAGTACTTGTCAATATCTTCATAAATTTGCAGATGACACTAAGCTGGAAGGAATGGCCAACACCCCAGAAGACAAGCTCAGGATTCAAAAAGACCTTGACAGATTTGAACAATGGGCCCTATCCAACAATATGAAACTTAATGTGGAGAACACCAAGGTTTTACACCTAGGCAGGAAAAACCAATGGTACAGGTACAGATTAGGTGAAGCCTGGCTCAAAAACAGTAACTGTGAGAGGGACCTTGGGGTCCTAGTGGACGATCACTTCAACGTGAGCCAGCCGTGTGCAGCAGCAGCCAAAAAAGCCAATGCAATCCTTGGTTATATAAAAGAGGCATAGAATCAAAATCACGTGAAGTGTTAATACTGCTTTATAAATCCTTAGTAACACTACACCTGGAATGCTGAATCCAATTTAGGTCCCAACTTTACAAAAAAGATGTTGAGACTTTGGAAAAAGTGCAAAGAAGAACAACTAAGATGATTAAGGGACTGGAGAGAGACAAAAACATGAAGAACGGTTGCAGGAATTGAGTATGGCCAGTCTAGAGAAAAGAAAGACCATGGTGACATGATAGCAGTATCCCAGTATTTGAGAGGCTGTCACAAAGAAGAGGGGGTGAACTTATTTTCCAAAGCACCAGCAGGCAAGACAAGAAACAATGGATGGAAACTAATCAAGGAGAGAAGCAACCTGGAATTAAGGAGAATCATGAGAACAATTAACCAGCCTTCAGAAGTTATGGGTGCTTCATCACAGGAGGTTTTTAAGAAAAGACTGGACAGCCACCTGTCTGAAATGGTCTAGGGTCTCTTGTTTGAGGTGGGGGATTAAACTAGGACAGCGAATCTTTTAGAGACTGAGTGCCCAAACTGCAACTCAAATGTCAGTCATGTATCGCAAAGTGCCAACACAGCACCAAGCTCCCCCCCCCCCCGATGATGCCCCGGCACCGCCTTGTCAACCTTTTGGACCTCAGGGACCACTAAATTCATAATTTTAAATCCAGCAGACCACTAATATGATTTTTTTTAAAAAGATATAGACATCTTTAAAATAAGGATTAGACAACTTCCATTTTATTAATTTGAAAGGCACCTATTTAATATAACAAAATTAAGAAAACTTATTTAATTATAATAAAATCTGCTGGGCAGAGGGGTGGGTAAAGTGAAGAGTGGTAGTGGGAAGGGAGCTCTCCGTTCCTCTGGCTTGCTACTAAAGAATATTTTTTTTACTTTGCTGGGGCTCCGAGTGCTGTCTCTGGCATGCGTGCCATAGGTTCACCATCACTGGACTAGAAGATCTCCAAGGTCCCTTCCAGCTCTATTCTGATTGATTAATTCAGCACCTTGCTTTCACCCTCGCTGAATGCTACCAGATGCTGATATGGCCGTAAGAGCCGACAGGGAATAAAGCAGGAAGTGAAATATGAGGCAGGAAGTGAGATCGCAACAGGTCCCTCTCCTTTTTCTTTCCCGAATGCCCTTTTGGGCTCCATGCTCCCAGACTTGCGATAGTGTCAGGGCAATCCCTGGCTTATAACCAATGTTGGCCACAAGCAGGTTCCCTGGTTGCAAGGATAATGCGCAGAACGAAAGTGCCTGTATTAGAAAGTAGCAATGTAAGCCAGTATTACACAAGGACAGACTGCAGTGAAGTATAAAAAGCCTTTATATTCAGAATAGTCAAACACAGTCCAATCTCAGTCAACAGTCCAGTTATCAAAACACACTCAAGCAGTCCTTTTACTAACCAAGTTAGCAAGTTGTTTTTGTAGTATCTTCACCAACAAAGTTGGCCAGCAATAAACAGCAATACAGGAACCAAAACAGAGGCGGAGATCATACAGCGAGAGTCACCAAGTGAGAGAGTGAGTGATTTAAAGTCTGCTGCTTATATACTCTAGGTCCTGGTCTAACTGCGATAGGTGTGGCTCAGCTTGGTTCAGCTGGCCAGCCATTCAGTAAACCACCCTGTAGGGTTCTTAAAGGGATCACAACCCATATAACCCTAACAGATAGCATACAGGGTTTTATTGTAGTATACTGCAGATTGAAGCGAGACAGAGGGAACAACTATGACTGCCTTATCTCTAGCCATACTGTGACAGGCATTCCCCCACACAGTCCCAAAGGGCCTCCAAGTATCAAGGGCTGACTTAGGAGAGTGGATGCAGAAGGGTATGCCAAATAGCCAATGTTTCACTCTGCTCTGCTCCATTCAAAAAAGGAACACATTGTTGACTTAAACATATCCACACCGTCCACTTTCTCTTTCTTTTATGGTAGAAATATAGAAAGGGAACAAGAAACAGAGCTGGTTTATGTCTGAGTTCCCATCACCTTCAGGCATATGGAGATATAGGCAAAGAACAGACTGGCCAATATGACTCAAAGCACAAGCATTGACTGGAGAGAGGTAATTGCAGGCTCAGTCTTTTCCTTTTTCAACAGCTGAGAAAAACACATAATTGAGTTTATTTGGTCACTGTTTGGCCAACAGGCAGATGGATAACATTCCCCAGTACATTTCGTGTGTGTGTGTGTACTGCAACTGAAACAAATATTTTTGATAATGATTCCTGAATTTTTATTTTCTGGATTGCCCTTGAGCAATTGAGCTTCATAAAAGGGCTGGATTTTTGGTAGAACATAGAGTCACAGGGTTGGAAGGGATCTCAAAGCTCTCCTAGTCCAATTCCCTGCTCAAAGCAGGAGACATTATACCATCCCGATCGAATGGCTGTCCAATCACTTCTTGAAAACCTCCGATGATGGAGGACCCACAACTCTGAGAGGCAAGGTATTCCATCGATGGTTCTCACTATCAGAAGATTTCTCCTTAGTTCTAGATTGGATCTCTCTTCAACAAGCTTCTACCCATGAGTTCTTGTCCTGCCCCCTGGTGGCTTTGGAAAATAAGTTAATCCCCTGTTGTCTATGACAGCCCCATAAATATTATGTCCTTCTCTTTGATAGGCCAGACATTCCTAACTCCCTCAAAACTCCATCATACAATTTAGCCTCCAAACTCTTTTTTTTTGGTAAATATTTTTTTATTTTCAATATTAAATGAACATACACAGAGAAAAAGAAAAAGAAAAAGAAATCAAATAAAACAGGTAATTCATTTTTCTGGCTTTCCTCCCCCTTCTCCTTTCTCTTCTCTGCTGTTCTAATTCTACCTCCTGTTCCTCTTCTTCTTCTTACATCCTCATTCATCTTAATTTAGTTTACACCCAGCCTCTCTTTCAAATTAAAAGTCTAATCTTTGTAAATCACACTTTTTACTTCTGTTTCATGTTCACAGCATTTAAATATTAGGGTTAGTTGTTATCTAAAATTTCCCTTTTTCAAATTTATCACGCTAAAGGTTTTCTCAATCTCCAATTACCATTTTATACATGTCTTAATTTTTGATTTTACCAAAATAATAAACCTTTTCATTTAGCATATACATTTCAAATCCATATTAAATCCATAATAATCCATCTCAAATAAACTTTTTTTTTCAATTTTATCACTTTAAAAACCTTCTCAATTTCTTAATTTAATTTCTAGTTTTATATAGGTATTACATCATTTTAAT
>JANHFO010000900.1:249178-262250 GCA_032468095.1 Pareas carinatus
TCGCCCCAGCATTGCCCCAGAGCTGAGCATGCTCAGAAAGAGAGTAGCGGTGCCAGACAATGACATCCCAGGGCCCTGTGCATGCTCAGAAACAGAGTAGTGGCACCAGGCAATGACATCACAGGGCCTGCGCATGCTCAGAAAAAGAGTAGGGATGCCAGGCGATGACATCACGAGCCGCAGCTCATTAGCTACGACTCGTCTGAGCACCCAGTGCCTAAAAGGTTAGCCGTCACTGTCCTAGAAGCTTGAGAAATAAGTGGAAGTAGTAGATCAAACCCTCTAAAGTGAACTTGGTTATTTATCTCAGATACTTGCAGTATCCATTCTTATTTCTTGTCTGACTGATCGTTTAAAGAACTGAAAGCTACAGTTATGCAGATAAAGTAGCTGATGGTTGTGCAAGCTGTAGGTAGTATTTATGTTATTTATTTTATTTATTTTTCACAAAGGGTGTTGACTAAAGTGGTGGGGGAAATGTTGGCTTTGGCCATCTTGAAAAGAAATTTCATCTATGGAAGCTGTCACTTGTGACCAGTCTAAAAGCAGTAAATCCATATCCCTTTGCCAGAAGGAATTTACATTATGGAACTTATGGAATCATTGTTGAATAGGTACCTGGAGATCATCATGCAGGAATCCATTTCTATAGCATCCCTAAAAGATAGCTATGGAGTCTCCGCTTGTATATCTCCAACCAAGAAAAGTCCACCATCTACCAGACAGACTGTTCCTAATTGGATCTTATTGTTAGAATTTTTGCCCTGATGTTCAACCAAAATATATTTCCTTGTAATTTGAATTTATTATTTCTTTCCCTATTTTCTAGAACAACTCTTACCTTCTCCATGACCACTATTCAAATACGTGAAGATAAGTGTCATGTCTCCTCAAAATCTTTTCCAGGCTAAACATACCCAACAATGCCAACTATACCTCATAGGTTTTTTTCTTCCAGCCTCTCCCCTGGAGAACTCTAATTGCTAGTGTCCTTCATAAAATGTGTCCACAACTTCTACTTGTTCCTTATTTTCTTTCTTTTGTCAATTGTTCTGCGTAGGTCTATTTGGACACAGTTCTGCTTTGAAGAGCTCAATTTTTTCCCCATCATCTATTACTGTCATTATTTCCTGGCAACAAGCTCACCTCTTAGTTTTTTTTAAAAATATATTATTATTGGCATAGTCAAAAAAGCCCCTTTTGTCACTTCTAATTTCCCTTACAAGACTCACTTCCCTTTGTGCTTTAACCTTTGTAACTTATTTCTATAGATATCAGCCTCTTTTTAGCACATCTCCTTCGGGATTACACCCATTTTTCATTTTCTATACATGTCTCTTTTATCTTTGCTTAACTAAAAACTTCCTGTGGATCCATATATTTTTTTCAAACTTTCCTGCTTAACTTTCCACTTAAATGCTGAAACCATTTAAACTCCATATGGTATTGTCAAGTCCATAGGACTTTGAGTCAAGCAAATTGGAATTAGATAAGAGAAGCCTAGATTAGAAACTCATCACAGAATTACTCAGTTGTAAACTATTTAGATAAGAATATCTAAAAACAGTATGCTTCTGTATGAAATTGCTGGTCTTTTAAGTTCTGCTATGGAAGGTCCTTTTATTGCTTTCCAGGCTGATGTGAACAAAGACAATGGAGCCTTGTCCATGTTAGAAATAGTTAAGGGATATCTCTCTTAGAGAGGCCTGTCTGAACCAGTTTATTTGAATATTAAATGTTTTTAACTGTCCAATTGTTCAGTGAACCAGAATTTAATTTTCAGTGAGCAAGAAAGGTACACTGTGTATCTACTCTGTTTTTATTGCTTATATTCTCATTCTCCCTCACTGTGATTTTAGCTTTATACTTATTCAGTACTTTTTTGTAAAAAAAAAGAAAAGATGCTGGAACTTCAGGGCTTCTTTTGGCATGAAACGCACCAGAACTATGTTCTGGCACCTTTTAACACCTAGTAGGGGAAGGTCCCACTGGGGAGTGGGAAAGGAAGCGCCTCCGAAGGATCCAATCAAGCTAGCCCTGAACAGTTGCTCTTGGCTGGATTCGCACAAGGATTTTCAAAGGTTTTTTTTAAAGAGTAAGTAGTTTTTATTTTTTACATTAACACATCAACACATCCAAAAGAGGTCTTACAAGGGAAACAAGAAAGTTATTTTCCACATTTTACGATCAATATATATGGTCAGGGGAATTATATCTAATCTAAATGAATTTGGTAATATATTTCATATTTAAGTTCTGCAACACTTATCATTTACAATGTTTTTATAATGCAATCTTTACATTCCCTTAGGAATACATTTCATATTTGATTTTTAAATCATTTATCATTCATCCTAAAAAAAGAAAAAGAAAAAGAAAAAGGTTCTTATAACACCATCTTCCCATTTCATTTATTTATATACTTTTTCTCGTTGTTTTCCTTCTTCTTTCCTCACCCTTCCCTCGTCTTCTTATACCTCCTTTCCAAGCTTCCCCTTTCTCTACCTCTTTCTTCTTCCTAGTTCTTAGCTTCTTCTTTCTATCTTTCTTTTACAATCTGTCAAAATCTACTATATATAATAAAATATTCATTTTATTTCTAGTTTTAAATACATTTTATTAGGGGTACCCATGTTTTCTTTTTCTATTACTATTCGTCCTTACTCTTTCCACATTAAACAACTGTTCCCCCTTGTGAATTGATCCAAAATGCATATACAAAACACTGACTTTTCAACATTTCCAAAGTATCACATTCAAGGCTTTACAACTCTTTGTATAACATCACCACTCTCCCCCCTGCCATTACTGACTATCAATGCAAACAGAGAAGCTTAGGAAGGAAAGAATAGAAAATATTGTTATTTTTAATACCTTTTTAACCTATTTTTCCATTTATATTTTAAAAACATAACCATGTCACATGCTATATGTTCTTCAACCTCATTTCCTCTTAATAATCATTTTTAAAACACTTATTTTACCCAATCCCTTTCTTAGTAATTGAATCCTCCACATACACTTTTGCTTTTTGCAGGTTTTTTTCCTTCTTTACATTTTTATCAAGCCATTCCTCTTTTTCTATCTTTCTCTTAATTTCCCTCTTGCTGTTGTTTTTTCCCTTCCTTCGTTTTTTTCCCATTCCCTCTTATGTTTCATTTTATGGGTCTTCCCCAATTTACTCTGCACTCCCTTTCCTCTACAATCATTTACATTGGGGTTTAAATTTCTAACAAACATTTTGTTTTCATTTTTCTGGAAGCATTTTGAATTCCCTCTGTTTTTTGTCTCATTAATTTTGTCTCTTTTGTTACAAATCTTTGAATCTTCTTCTTCCTTTTCTTTAATTTTTTTCTTCTTTCAGTATTTAATGTCAAGTTTAATTTCAAAATTTTCTTTTCTATTTTCCAAAGCTCTCGTCCTCTGCAAAATCTCTCCACTAGGGCCCGTATTTCTTCTTTACAACTTTCCACCATTGTTCAAATGAGTCACCAGAGTTTTGTAAAGACTGTTCTTGCTCCATTAATTTTTCTTCTTTTATACTCCATTTATTTTCTCTAAATCCACAGTTTTAATCCCTTTTCTTTTCTTTTTTACTTCCAATGTCAATCCTGAAGTTTTAGTCAATAATACTAAGCCTGTTTTTTACGGCTCCAAGTCTGCTTTTTATTCACAGCTTTTCTTTTCTTTTTTCTTTTTGGTGACAGGTCAAAAAGTTAATTTTGAATCACTTATAATACAAATTTTTCAAAACTGTTCAATTTAATTTCCCAGAGCTGGTTCATTTTTGTTTATCTGCCATTTTCTTCCTCTAAGTATTTCTCCTCATCTTGCCATATCACCGCTTTTTAAGTTCTTTATGGGGAAACCATTTTTAAATTTATTTGGAATTCACCCCTTATCACACAAGTTTAAAGTGGAGAGTACCTTTTTACAAATTTGGCTCCTTCTTGACTGGTACAGTCTTTTAACTTTAATTTCTCACCGTTTATTGTTTCTTGATGTTTCTTGACTTCCGTGGATAGCTGTTGGTGTTGGCGTTCCGTGCTGCTCCTACTGGCGCCATTTTGCAGTCGCCGTTTCTCTCGATGGGAGAAAGGGAGATGGGCAGCTTTCTTTGCACGGATTGCTGTCCGTTGCAAAGCGCTGCCCTGCTCTGCCTCCTTCTTCGGATGCCTCTCCAGGGTGTCGTCCGGTACTCAGAGTGCCCCCAGGGGAAGCAAGACTTCGTTGGCTGGAGTTCCCGCCATCTCGTCTTCGTCGGAGCAGGACTGGAACCGAAAGGCAGTCCTTCTGTAATCGTGATGCTATCCCTTCGTTGATGCAGCCTAGGTCTGCATTGGCTTTTTTGGCAGCTGCAGCATGCTTCTGGCTCATACTTGTGATTCAACAGAACACCTCACCTAGATCCCTCTCACAATTACTGTTGAGCTAGGGACTGGCTATTCTATACCTGTGCATTTGATTTTTCCTGTCTAGGTGCAGGATCTTTTTTTTTCACCACTAAATTGCATCTTGTTAGATAGGGCTCAGTGCTTAAGTCTGTCAAAATATCAGAATGACAAAATAACAGAGTTGGAAGGAACCTTGGATGTCTCCTAGTCCAATCCCCTGCTCAAGCAGAAAACCCTATTCCATTTCAGACAAAGGCTGCCCAATCTCTTTTTAAAAGCCTCCAGTAATGAAGTACACACAATTTCTGAAGGCAAGCCATTCCACTGATTTATTGTTCTCATTGTCAGGAAATTTCTCTTTATTTCTATGTTGCGTCTCTCCTTGGTTAGTTTCCAACCATTGCTTCTTGTCTTTTTTCTGGTGGTTTGTTTCTTGTCTTTTCCAGTATCTTCCCAGGTATTGATGTCAGGCTAATTGGTTGGTTTTCTTTGCTCCTGGCCACTATTTATCAATTCTTGTTAAATCTTATCTGCTTCTGAGTCTGATCCTTCTGAAACTTGACTGTATCTTCTAAAGCAATGGTTCCCAAAGTGGGCAGTACTGCCCCCTGGGGGGGTGAGATGGCTTAGGGGGGCACTAGGAGGCAGGGGGCGCTGCCCAGAAGGTGCAGGGGCACAAGTCTTCCTGCACGTAAGGTCCGTAAGGCACAGCACAAAGGCCGGTTTTGAAGCGTTGTCCTTGCCCTGCTGCGCTGCCTCCCGCCGGTTGACAAAGCAGTGTGCCTTTAGTGACACGCCTTATGCTCCTTATGCTCTGGAAGACTTGTACTCGCCCCTGCACCTTCAGGGCAATTCCTGGCTCTTTGCCTCTGACGGGGGAAGCGGGGTCATTCCCCACTTCCCCCCTTCCCCAAGCTGCAGCTCTGTGCTCTGGCAGCAAGAAAAAGGTGCATACTGTGGGTGAAGGTGGGGGGGGGCGGGGGGAGTGAAATGCCAGAGCGCTCTGTGTGTGTGTGTGTGTGTGTGTGAGAGAGAGAGAGAGAGAGAGAGAGAGATTCTCTGGGTGTATCTGTCACTATGTTTCTCTTTCTTTCTGTGTGTGTGTGAAAGAGAGAGAGTGTCTCATTCTGTATGTCTCTCTCTCTCTCATTCTCTGTGTACCTATCTTTCTTTATCTCTCTGTGTCTCTCTCATTCTCTGTGTGTGAGAGTCTGTCTCTCATTCTCTCTCTCCCTCTCTCAGTCTCTCTCCTCTGTCTCTGTCTCTCTCTCTCTCTCTCTCTGTCTTTCTCTCTCTCAAGGAGGAACAAATATCACACCTCGCTCTCTTTTTCATGATCTGTGTGTGTGTGTGTCATTCTGTCTCTTTCTGTCTGTGTTTCTCATTCTTTCTGTCGCCCATTCTCTATCTCTTTCTCTTATTCTCCCTCTTTCTCTCATTCTCTCCTTGTCTTTCATCCTCTCTTTCTCTCTCTCGATCTCTGTTTGTTATAATTTTTGTTATAATTAAATAAGCTTTTTAAATTTTGCTATATTACATAGGTGCCTTTTATATTAATAAAATGAGAGCTCCCTGACCATTATTTTGCAAATGTATGTACCTTTTTAAAAAAATTCATATTGGTGAGCCTCGGGATTTCAAATTGTGAATTTGGTGGTCCTCGAGGTCAAAAAGTTTGGCGACCACTGCTTCATAGTATAGAATAGAGGACGGAGCACCAGGTGTCCTGTTTTCTATTTCAATTCTGTTGCCATTATGAACAAAAAACAATTAAGGCTGGAATAACCAAAGGTCACTCTCTTTGGGACCGCTCATGCTAATTACTCACCGTAAAGTTTCTGTTTTCTGGAAAATTCTCTTGACCTTTCTGGAGAGGTGATGTACATTCATGTCTATTCATGCCTCTCTCCTGATTTTACCTCCTTTTTGTCATGTTTTACCAGTTATCTCTTTTTGTTGTTTGCTGGTCTTTAATAAATAAACATCAATCTATATTTTTATGTGCTACTACTGGCATATGTACCTGCCCTGATATGCATATTGAGTATTCTTGTTGCAAACTGGAAATTATGGTAATTTTCCAGCAACAGAGACTTTTCATTTCTACTTAAGAGAACATGATGATGAGGCTGTCAATGCTTACTCTACCTAGGAATTATGGAACTAGATGTTCCATTATGTTGTAGAAAGGATCAGATAGGGACACATTTCTCTTGCATGATTATTGTTTGAAGAAAGTTTAAAAAGTTCACTCCAAGTAAGATAAAAATCCAGAAAATAGTGAATCAGAATGCAGTAGCATTTAGGCTTATATACCGCCCTATAACACTTTACAGAACTCTCTGAGTGGTTTACAATGTAGAAGCATTATTTGCATATTGCTCCCAATAATCTGGGACCACATTTTTCTGACTCAGAAGGATGGAAGGCTGAGTCAACCCTGACAGGATCAAACTTCAGGTTATGGGCAAAGTTTGCCTACAATACTGCACTTCAACCACTGCGCTACCAGGGCTTAAGAAGAAATTGGTCATTTATTCAGAATAATGGCTAGAATTCAAAATAGAGAAGCAGAACCCTAATTATAAGTGGAGGAAGGGATGCCACCTACCCAGCTTCCCATAAGTCAGTTCCAGGTCAGCCTGGAAAACCCAGCTTCATGGACCAACTTCAAGCAATGTGTTGGGCTCCAGAGAAAGAGAGAGAATAAGAGAAAGAGGGAGATTAAGAGAAAGAGATAGAGAATGAGTGATAGAGAGAAAGAATGAGAAATAGACAGATAGAAAGAGACAGAATGACACACACATACACACAGCATGAGAAAGAGAGAGAGAGAGAGAGAGAATGAGAGAAAGAGAGAGACAAAGACAGACACACACACAAACACACACACACACTGCTCTGGCTCCACTCCCTCTTCCTCACTTGCATGCTGGCTCAGCCAAGCTCTGGGCCCCACTGCTGCGCGGGTCGATCTGTGTGCCTCAAAGGGGCCCTGCGGGTCACTCTCCAGTCACCCGTGGGGCGAATTACGAGCCTCCAGGCGCCCCGTGGGTCGATCTCCAGGCCTCCCAGAGCCCCGCAGATCGATTTCTGGGCACCCGCGGGGCTCCGGGAGGCTTCTAATTAGGTTCACTTGCCGATCTCCAGGCCTGTGGGTGCCAGGTGAACCGATCTCTGGGCACCCGCAGGCCGAATTAGAGGCCTTTGGATCCGCACAGGTGCCCAGAGATTGGTCCATGGGGCACCCACAAGCCTGGAAATTGGCCTGTGGGCCGAATTAGAAGCCTCTCGGAGCCCTGCGGGTGCCCAGAAATTGATCCGCGGGGGTCCAGGAGGCCTGGAGTTCAGTCCGCAGGTCGAATTAGAGGCCTCCCAGAGCCCCGCAGGCTGAACCCCAGGCCTCCCGGAGCCCTGCAGATCAATCTCTGGGCATCCGCGGACCGATCTACAGGCCTCCCAGAGCCCCGCGGACCGATCTCTGGGATTCCGGACACCACGCCAATTGATCTTCGATTGCCACGCTGGCCGAACTACAGGCACTCCTGACGGCCGAGCAGTCCCCTGACGGCCCACCCAGATCATCTGGCAGCCCACCAGTGGGTCGAGGCCCACAGGTTGGCAACCACTGCTCTAGCGCATTCATTAGTGGGATCAGCATTATTTGTTTGAGGGACTGAGAAAATGGAATATATTCATGCAACACAAGGTAATCTTGGGAGAAAATCAGCGGAATAAATTAGTTGTGGAAAAGGGTCCTTCAAGAAAGAGGCAACCTGACATCTTATTTCTGCTGATGGATGCCTTTTCCATACTATGTTTCAGAGCCACAGACAGCCACCATTGAAGAAATACAGCAGATGAAAGTTTTTGAGAAGCTCTTGAAGAAGCAAGAAAAGGAACTCAAGGAGCTGGAGCGGAAGATGACAAAACGCAAGGAAGAACTACTACAGAAATACGCTACTTCTTTCACCGAGGTGGTTAGCCAGCTTGGCAGAAAAGAAATGCCATGCCCACAAAGAACTCCACGAAGAAAAAGGTAGACTTTAGTTCAGAAATAGGAAAACAAAGAGTTTATTTGCAATCAGAATAAAACAGTGTTTTGTTGCATTGGTCTTGTCTTTCTGCCATTTTGGTGTCGCAAGATGGATCTCCATGGTGATTCCTCATCCAGTCCTAGACTAGATTTGGCTCAGCTTAACTTATTACCATGCTAAATCAATTATGGCTGACTGATAATGGTAGGCTCAAGTGGAGGGCATGCCACTTACCTTTCCTTTCACTGAACCGGCCCCTGGGTATAGGGTGAGCCAAGCAAGATAGTCAGAATTCAACCACTAGTCTTGTGATTGCCTGAAAAAAAATTCCCTGGGCAATTTTTCTTCCTATTTTACCATGTTCCACCTTCCTGGCCTGTAGTTCTTCCAACAGCATAGTCCAGAATTTCTTTCTAGTATTGAAAAATGAGATCAGCTCCATCTGATCCATCCATCAGCTCTATCCTACCTACAGCCTATATAATAGATCACAGTCTAGGACAGTGTTTCTCCATCTCAGCAACTTTAAAATGTGTTCTTAAGATATTAAAGTTGCCGAGATTGAGAAATTGATCCAGGGAAAGGAAAAACATTACTTCCCCTCAGAAAAATAGACACAGATAAGATGTACATGCATGGAATTTCTATGTCCCCTAATTCCACAATCATTAAGTTGTTCCTTTTCCAATATGGGGTGGTGATGGTGTATTTGACTGGCTACTTGAAAGGCAAATAAATTTCTTCATTGCCAAAAGTAGGTACTTTCTCATATTTAAATAGTGCATTTTGTGAAGTATAATGTTCATGTCATAAATATTCAGTATACAAAAGGACATGATCCAAACAACATGGTTGTTATGCTTTTCCAGTGCACAGATCTGGTAGAAATTGGCAGAATGAGCCAGGATGGTGCAGTGGTTTAAAGCAGCACTGCAGGCTATTTCTGCTGACTGCCATCTGCCACTAGCCACCAAAAGTTCAGCAGTTCGATGCTCACTGGCTCAAGGTTGACTCAGCCTTCCATCCTTCCAAGGCCAGTAAAATGAGGACCCTGATTGTTGGGGGCAATATGCTGACTGTGTAAACGTCTTAGAGAGTACTGTAAAGCACTATTAAGCGGTATATAAGTAGTAGTAGTAGTAGTAGTAGTAGTAGTAGTAGTAGTAGTAGTAGTAGTAGTAGTAGGTCCCTTCAGGGAGAAGGGCGGTATAAAAATCTAATAAATAATAATAGTAGTAGTAATAATAATAATAATATGGGGCTATATGTGTTAATACAACAATATTATATTACTTTAGTGCTAGAAAAGGGTGTGAGAAGCAGCCCTTTAACCAACTGGTTTATTCCCAGCGTTATTCAAACATGCTAAACAAGAGTGCTATGAAATAGAAAGAGAACATGCATTACACTGTCCCAGGTACCAGACAGAACTAAATGAATATATCTTTAATCTTAACTTTCTGAAATGGCAAGATCAGAGAAATAATTTCCCAGATTTCTCTGACATAAAAGTAAGAGTTTGAACTCCACCCTAGCTGCTGGATTGCAGTTGTTTCGTCCTTTTGCCAAATAGGGCCTGTTTATTGAGGAAGCAAATCAAAAAACTGTGGAGTATTACTGATGACTCTTTCGTTTACTGATGTGCTCATGGAGTAGATATCATGACAATATGCCAGGTGAAGGGGAAGAGTAGTCAGGGATTGGCCATTTCTGCCTGAAAGTGAAAATTGTTGCTGTCTCTGAAGTTGCAGGATAGTTTTGGATGAAAGCAGCACAAAGGGAAATGCTGCAGAGTTGACCGAAAATGCTGATAATAAAATGATAGAACTAAAAGAGAAATTGGAGGAAGAATTACTCCACCTGGGAGAAGAACAGTATGATGTAATCTGGAAGAAGAAAGATCACCATGCCACAGAGGTATAGAAACCATATTTATATTAACATTCCTTTATTTAATCACTTATTGCTAAACAGCACAAATGAACCTGAATCATTTCATTAAGACTGCACTATATGCATGCTAATTTTGTCAGATGGTTTTAAACCCAACCCCAAATCTGCTATGTGAATTTGCATTATTGTTTTGAGGAGAAAGGTCATACTGTAGGTGAATAATGCTTCCTTACATTATCAGAATGCTATTTCATTGCATTTATGTAGCACTCAAGTAAATTTATGCGGCACTCAAGTCATTCAAAACTTCTTTGGCAATTCTCAAGAAAATTTATCATGTGAGAGTGATAGCTGGGAGAGCCCATCAGTTGTACGCTTCTTCAAATTAGTGTAAAATACAAGTTAGCTCACTCTCACACACCCCAATATGCAACATGCCTGTATATTATAAACAGAGCATTGGAAACATCTGGAGCCATTGGACTAATCACTTGCTGTGTAGTTCCTAAAGTATGATAGTGGCACATTCTTCTTTCCCATGTTTTCCTTATTCAACTTTCCCATTGTGATTCTCCTAGGCCAGTGGTGGCAAACTTCTGGTATGAGTGCCACAGCAGGCACACAGAGTCAAGTCACCCCAGCATCGCCCCAGAGTTGAGCATGCTCAGAAAGAGTAGTGGCACCAGGCAATGACATCACAGGGCCCTGCACATGCTCAGGAAGAGAGTAGCAGTGCCAGATGATGATGTCACGAGCTGTGGCTCCTTAGCTGCAACTCGTCTGGACACTCGGTGCCTAAAAGGTTAGCCATCACTGTCCTAGGCCCATAGCAAACCTGCTTCAAATGATTGGAATGATGTGGGAAATGGTACAAAACATTTCAATAAGGAAGGATCGATGCTCCCTTCCTTCTGTGTGAGCCTCTATTGAATTCGCGTTCCTTCTCTGGAAAGGATCCTCCTAGTTCCAACTCAAGATAATGTCTGTGGAGATTCTCAGTCATCCAGGTCACGATTGCCCCAAAGGTGCTTTGTCAAAAGGCAACTGGACTTTCTTTGCTTTCCTTGAAGAAATTTCACTTCTCATCCAAGAAACTTCTTCATTCTAAGAACTAAGGAAGTTTCTTGGATGAGAAGCAAAATGTCTTCAAGGAAAACAAAGAAACTCCACTTGCCTTTTGACAAAGCACCTTTGGGACAACTCAGGATAATGTGTTTTTTTTTAACAAAAACATTTATTTATAAAGAAATAGTTACGCATCAGTGTAAAAAAGTTTCTGAAAATTACAGAAGCATGAATTAAGGTGGCAACTTCATTCTTGCCTCAGATACCAAATCAGAAACAATAGAATTAAGCTAGCATGTTTTTCTTAAAAGATTAAACATTAATATTACAACAGAAACACTAGGTAGCATCTTCTAGTTGGAAACACTTTGCAGAAGAGTAATATTGTCTCCTTTTAACATGATTCGACCCAGCTGTTTTCTTGATTTTGTTTTAGAGTGAATTTCCTCAGCATCATCCAGGACTAAATTCATATATTCATCAAAATCCGGGATCTATTTTGTAGGTAGCGTAAAAGGAGATTGATAGGCTGCACCATTGCTTTCTGTACCTTCTGGCCTTGCCCGCAGTATGCCATGGCCGGGAGTCAGGATAGGAAAATGAGGAAGTTTAGGGAACGGCGCTGAGAAGTTTTAAAAAAAAAGAAAAGAAAGGGGGGGGGACGGCCCTCCGTTTCCCACACACACGCAGCTCACGACCTGCCGACGTACGGAAGAGGTCCAGGATAATGTTTAAATGCATAAATAAAGAATAAAATATTTTCTTTGTGCTCTGTTTAAACAGAAAGTCGCTAAAATATTACAACTTGCAAGAGAGAAGCAAGCATCTGAGCTGAAGGCACTAAAGGAGTCTTGGGAAAGGTAATAATAAAATTAATGTTCATGTGTGCAGAATTTTTCTATTCATTTTTGTAGCTTTTTTCCCTCTCAGCCTTATGTTGTTTGTCCATTGTCAAATCTGCACTTTATAACCTTGAAACCACCCGTGACCTAGTAGAAAAGGAGTATTTAATACTAATCACAACACACTGTTGTTAAATTTGTGAACTCAAACTGATTATCTTCCTCTACAGCAACACTAAAGAAATGAAAAAGAAATTGGAGGTGAAGAGACTGGACAAAATCCAAGCTGTGGCTAAGAATGCTGATAAGGGTGCTCAGGAAAGGTATTTTTGACTTCACACCCAAGCGCAGCTCATTTCTACTGGATTTGTGATTTTTAATGAAAAGACAAATTTTAAAATAAGTTCATAGGTTGCTGTCCTGTGTGCTGTATTGAATTAATGTTTGAATCTAATTTTAATATATTCTTGTCCACTTTCTGGAGCAAGACTTTCCAGCTGGAAAATCATGAAAAGCATGACTCTCCACATGAAAAGTGATTTGTACACTCCTGTCTCTTTTGGATGCCTCTTTTGTGGATCTTTTGAGGGCAAGAAAAAGGCATTCTCCTCTCTTGAGAACTTAAAACTTGTGAAAAGTAGGAAAGTCTGGTCATCACTTTAAAACATAGTTAACATGACTTGTCTCAATCTGCAAGCAAGCAATAGCAGTTAGACTTATATACCGCCTCACAGTGCTTTACAGCCCTCTCTAAGCGGCGTACAGAAATCAGCATATTGCCCCCAACAATCTGGGTCCTCATTTGACCGACCTCGGAAGGATGAAAGGCTGAGTCAACCTT
>JANHFO010000907.1:30050-52461 GCA_032468095.1 Pareas carinatus
GATTGGCCCAAAGTCACCCGGCCAGTTTTCATACCTAAGGGGGAATTGGAACTCACATAGACTTGGTGTAATAAGTAAAGTATCAACTTTGGCTGGACCATCTTCAGATGATGAGAATGAAGAAGAGCCTAAACCAGAGAAAGTAAGAATTTAATTTAATCATAGTTCTATTAAAGTTTGAAATTTTGAAGTATTGAATTAAGTGACAAATGCAGAGAATTCTGTAATGGCTTTGCATGATAGTTTGCAGGCAAAGTATCATGCAAGAGGATTTGTATTTATGCAGCAAGATGTTCTCTCATATTCTGTTTTGAGGGAAAACCTGTATTTTCAGGACATGCTTGGGAAAGATTATTTAACTGTGATATGTTGGTTCTAAGTTGAATGGCACAATCATGTGTTACAATTCACAATAGTTGTCTATGTGGAGGAAAAGAACTGTGCTGATTTAATTGTAATATCTAGAGGGAGCTTCAGTAGGGAAAGAAAATAGTTTAGGTACTGCAGTTGTCTGCGCCAAAGTTAAGCTATAGAACCCTACCTGAAATATGCAGTTGATTTGAAATAGAATTCTTGGAATTAGTAATAAAGTCTGCTGAGAACCAGTTTATGCTAGCATAGTTTAATGCATCAGTCTTGTAAGGTAGAGGCAAGCAATTTAATGGAACCAATCATGATTAAATTATTAATTTTCTAACTTCATTTAACATTTACTGATTAATAAATGATACAATCCTGGTCCAAAAGCTGCAGGTTAAGGAAGACTTAATACTCTGTTCTGCATGAACCCTAAACTGTATTGGTTGCTTATTTTTCAAAAAGCTTTGCAACATGCATTGGTTCATATTTGATAAATGTTTCTGCTTCTTAATCTACAATTGGATGAAAGCTTATGAAAGATGGAATTGATTGTGTAAATCCATAATGTGTTCTTTAGATGTACTTTCTTTAATATAGTGCTGCTTCAAATTATGATTGCTTATTGAAAGTCAGTGATATTGTGCAAGAAATTGACAATATTTCTTATAGACAATCTTGCTGTATTTTACCATTTATAACTGAATAGATAGAATTCTATATTATATAGCACAATATATAATGAAACATAGCTTTATGAGTATGCTAGTATAAATAGACTGATTTGACAGTTTAGTTTTTCATTCAGTTTCTTAAATAAAGATGCTAATCTTTCTGATATATGCATTTTGTGTAGTCTTTTCTCTAGTACATTTTTTTTATTTACAGTGCATTGTAAAATTGGTTAAAAGTTATACATGTGACTTTCAGAAAGTGCAAATTGAGTTAGCTTGCATTAAAATTGGTATTTACATTCAAGTACCCTAATCTTGATTTGCAGGAAGATGAACCTCAAGAAGATGCCAAAGAATTGCAGCAGGGCAAACCCTATCACTGGAGAGATTGGTCAATTATTAGAGGAAGGGACTGCCTGTATATTTGGAGTGATGCTGCAGCCTTGGAACTTTCAAATGGAAGTAATGGATGGTTCAGATTTATTTTGGATGGGAAGCTGGCTACAATGTACTCCAGTGGCAGTCCTGAAGGAGGATCTGACAGTTCAGGTACAATCTTGTTCTCAGGTAGTATTTTAAAGAGTTAATTACAAATTACTTTTTATATGTTTGATTTTGAGATGTTCTGTTTTACAGGAATTGCCTCCCTAAATAGTAAAGGATGTAAACAGGTGGAAGGTGGTCAGTGATGCTTTTGTCAAATTGGCATGTAACAGTAACTTTTATAACTTTGTTCAGTGAACATTGTAGCTTCATGTTTTCATTCTTTTCCATGCATACTAATATTAAACCATCATTAAAGGTAATGTGTAAGAATGATAAACTGCATTCCAGGTACAGAAATTGGAATGATGTGGCTTGCATCTGGCTAGCAGAATGAAATGCATGTATGTGTGATAAGTAGTATATCAACTTCCTCAGCTGAACTGAAATTGTGACAGACATTCAGCAGAAATGTTTCATATTGTATTTTACTAAGCTGTCTGTAGTTTTTAAACTTGATGGATATTGCTTGCTTGTCTCTTTTTAGTAGTTTAATTTTACAATTGTAACAACTAATTTTTAAATAATAGGAAATAATTGTAAAAATAGTGTGAAATGGAACTATAGGATTGCTGTACAATAATTTGAGATTCAAATTCTCAGGAAATGACTTTTACCATAATGTGAAGCTAAAAGAATGCTGTGAGGATTGATTCTGAATACTTTTATGATGAATAACTGAATTCAGTTTCATAAATATTAGGAAATACTTTAAGTGGTGTTAATGTGTGGATGTGTATGAACAGCCATCTAGGTTCAAGGCTAGTCCTATACTTACCTAGTACAGGAGATAGACTGAATAGAACAGCTGTCTCACAATTTGACACAATTATTCTAGCCCTGAGAAGTACTTTTTTGCATTTTTGCACTTCAGAATGTTTTCAATTTCTTTCGAGTAGGGTTTTGTCTTAGATCATCCCTTATGTTGAGCTGGATTGTTTATGCATTAAGCCAAAAATGAGCATCTCTCAGTGTTTCTCTGAAAGAGAAAATAGATCACCAAAAATAATAAATTAAAAATCCTCAAAAGGTTCCCTAGAAATTAAAAAAAACCCATGTAGTCAAAATAACAATAACAACAGCAACCAACAATAGTCCATCAGCTTCCAGAGTAGAGAACATAGGTGAGAGATCTTTGCAGCAAGTAGAACACATTGGAAGCCATTTATGGGCCATATAATGCTGCTTTCATATTTTACATAAATCTTTCTTTGGGTGGAGTTGTTCAGCAAAAGGGTTTTGCCTTTATGCTAAAGGTATATCTGTGTAGTTTGACATGTCTCCATTGTGCTACTGGTTCCTGGAATAATGGCATGGACTTGGGTATGAATCATCCTTATTAAAGTACTTAAATATAAGTACTTGGGGCATAATTGAACAGTTGAACTTAGTTGGATTGAGTGTTTTAATGGCTACTGAATGAACCTGAATAATGCAGTTTTTTGTAGAGTATATTTTATGGGGGGAGAGAGAGAAAGCTAGCTTTTAAGATTTGTGCTGTACCAAAAATATAAATGCAAAACAAATTTTATGCAATTATGCAACATATAGTTTGCTATTGTAACAGATTAAACAAATCTAAATACTCACAATAATCTGACACGTGAAATATCTTAAATTTTCTCCTTTCATTTCTTGTCCTATCCAATCCTTCTTTCAGAATATAAATGCTTTCTTTTAATATCAAACTGAAAATTGGTGGGATTTCTTTAGTAAAACTAAGATTTCAACTACCTAATTTGATTTATTTAATTGTTTTAAAAATAAATTAATTACACTTAATTTTTTTCAGTACCTTTTCCAGAGTGTGTTAACGTTATATTGCCCCTCTTAAGTTTCATTATTGTATACTGTTATATTATCTGATCAGTGTTTAAACAGTCCTGAGAACTTGAATCCAAAATCTAAATTTGCATTTGTTTTATTATATACATCCTTTCATGGAAACTAAATGAAGTATTAAATTAAATATAAATTATTTTTTTATTCTTTTTAAATAGAAAGCCGAAGTGAATTTTTAGAGAAGTTGCAGCGGGCTCGGAGTCAGGTAAAGCCATCCACAACCAGCCAGCCAATTTTATCAGCCTCAGGACCTGCCAAACTTACAGTAGGAAATTGGTCTCTTACCTGTCTAAAGGAAGGAGAAATTGCTATTCATAATTCAGATGGTCAGCAAGCTACAATCTTAAAAGAAGATCTACCAGGTTTTGTTTTTGAGTCCAACAGAGGAACTAAACACTCATTTACAGCTGAAACCTCTTTAGGTAAGTATGCAGTTATAGATAATGAGGAAAGTGATATATATGTTTGCAGTGGATTGTAGCTCAGCAACTGGATTCCTATTCTCTGGAAGATGTATCTGGTTTGTAAAGAATATTTTTAAGCCAGGTAATATAACAGTGGATTAACTAATCCAGAATTATGTACATGAAGGAAAGGGGGAGGATTCTTGATTATGTAGACTTTGTCTGAACAGGAGCCTGGCTTAATTGTATTAGATTGAGGTTTAGTGGTAACCTGATTTCTAGCTGTTGTTTTTCAGGATCAGAATTTGTGACTGGTTGGACTGGGAAAAGGGGCAGAAAACTAAAATCCAAGTTGGAAAAAACAAAACAGAAGGTTAGGATAATTTCTACCAAATTTAAATAGTTTAAATGTCTTTTATATGCTGTTTACTAATCAGATATACTTCAAAGAGCAAGCTTGCCTGTATTTCAAAAGAAATTAAATAGTAACTTCAGCTATGAAAAAGAAAAAATCTTACTGACTTTTTAAAGAAAGTGGATACAAAAACTCAGGAGTAGATAATTAGGGCTATACTGAAATACTGCCTGTTACCACTTCATATATATCATATCTATATTGGTAGAGGAAGTGTATATCAGCTACAGGCACAATATTATCTGTTCTACAGACACACTTTATCTGCACATACCTGGCAAAAAAGCATCAGAAATAACAGAGCTTTCATCCATCCCTCAGTAGTGCTCTGGCCATTTTGGGGGTGATTAATTAGAGATAGAAATGCTGGGTCTTATTCTGTTCAACAAAAGAGATCTGGAAAAAAAATCATTGACCTGATTGAGAGACTATATTATAGATATTACTTGTAAACTATAGCAGTTTCAATTTGCAGAAAGGGTATGTATGTTTTCATAATATTATATTCCCAATTACACGTAGTTTCTTTGTATGGTTTTATTTTCCATTCAGCTTTCTATCTGAATTCAAAATGACTTTTGTAAAAATTTAAATGTGTAAAAAATTTTTAAAATTAACAAATTAAAATTGGTAAAGCGAAAGGTAAAATCAATAAGTAAATACCTTTCAATAAGTAAATATCTTTCAACAGCTTTGGGGTTTGTTTGTTTTTGAAGTATAAAATGTTTTTAACAAGCAATCTCAGACATCTGTGGAAGAGGCATTTCACAGATGTTGATGACTTAAGCAATGTAGAAAAAGTGCTTTTGTTTGTAAAATTTCACTGGGACTCTGAAGTGGACCTTTTTAAAATTAATCCATATTAGAATTCATGGCTTATCACTCTTCGGAATATAAAATTGAAATCCCTGGCTTATCATTCTCTGGCATCTAAAACTAACTGCTAGCCCTTCAGTATTGTTAGGTGATTGGCAATTGGGAGTTTTAATTCAGACATAGCATGGTCTACTTCTGATTGTTTAATATATATTCTAATGAGAGAAGCTAAGCAAGAGTGATTGTACAGTATGTAGTAATATACTGATTATGTATAAACAGGTTTCATTGACATTTTGTCTTATTGTTTGCTAAGTAAAAAACATATCCAGAAACCTCAGAATATTATGTATATGTCAATATATATATTTGTTTTTGTGTATGTGTAGGTGTGTTCGGATCTTTTCACGTGTAGAATGGAAAGTCTCTTGGCGACGTTTCGGCAAGGTCTCACTTGCCATCTTCAGGCTGGTGCTTTTGGCTCATATATATATATATATATATAACTTATTTTTGTATTTCTAAATAATCAGGTACGAACAATGGCCAGAGACCTATATGATGACCATTTTAAAGCGGTTGAAAGTATGCCTAGAGGTGTAGTTGTAACACTCAGAAATATAGCAACTCAATTAGAGTCTTCATGGGAACTTCATACGAACAGACAGGCAAGTTGCATTAGTAATATGAAATATTGACGTGGTTGTTTTTCCCTTGACATTCACTTGATTCAAATATAATTATCCTACTCAACTACTAACCATGTATCGCATAGGTTTAGAAATATTGCGAAGATAATTTTAATTTGAGAGAAGGAATGTTACTCCTGTTTCAAGAAGTCACCATTCAACATTAGTGATCTATTTCCAATGCCCATTTTTTAGGGGAAGGTTGCAAACAAAGTAATTGGACTCTTATTGCAAAAAGGGAAACATTTCAGGCCTATGTTTAGCATGAAGATGGCGTTAACCACAGTCTGGTCTCTGGGAGGACTGGGTAAAAGTAGTTTCAATCACGTTATTCTTCTGAACTTTTAACAAGTATTAGGAGTGGGAGACATTATATTATAATCGTTCTTATTGAAGCAAGAGCTCTTGGGGTGTGAATTTAGCCCTAACTCATTAATTGGGGTGCTGAAGATCACGATTCCTGCCCAGTTCTGCTAAACATCTGCGTGCTATACATGAAACTGCAGGGTGAAATCATCTTTCAGCATGTGATTAGTTTCATCAATATGCTGGCAAATGATACCCAATTGTATATCTTGACCCCGGCTGACTAAGCGATGCTGGTAAAATACTGTTCAGATCTAGATAGAAAAGAACTGAGTGCCATTCAGCCCAATAAGATAGGTTTGTATGCCTGCTCTTTCTTACATTGTTACGTTTGAATAGTGTTTGTAAATTTATTAGATTTGTATGTTGTCTGACTCACAGTTACTCTGGGTTTGAAGTCTGAGGACTCTTGCTGACTCATAGCTCATCCACGAGGAGCAAGCAGCAGCTGTGGCCAAGACAGCCTTTATATAGCTTCATATTGTGTACATGTTGTAACCTTTCCTGGAAGGACAGCCATTACTTAAAAGTCACTCATGTCTTAGTCATCTCTCTATTGGACTGTTGTAAAATATTCTACATGGGACTGCCATGAAGAACATTCATGAACTATATATACCTCATCCAACAACTTAAAATGATGGGTCCATCCAGAAATATTTGTTTATATTGTGAGAGGTGTCGTGATAAGCACTTGACAGGCCTTCTTATTTGCTGCCCCAATTTCTCTGAAATAGCATTCCTCCTCAATGTACATATACCAACTTTTCTCCTGATTTTAAAAAACTGGTGCAAACCTTGTTCCATCAAACCAGGCGGGTTGAATTATTGTAACTTCCTCTTGGATCATTTTTAAACTAATGCTGTTTATGTTTTATTCATGATTCCGGATTCCATAACATGAAGGACTCTCTTTTCAATTGATTGTATGATTTTAATGCCACTATATTGGAGGTTTATATACTGCTCAGTCAATTGATTGTAATGTCCTTTAGAAAGACTGTAGTGAAAAACAGGAGATACAATGTAGCATTTTTCTGACCTCTTAATACTTAACCTAAGTTATATTTAGATGACATAAAATACTCCACATTCTATATTATATGAAAACTGGTTTTGTAAAATTCTTGGATGTGTAATTTGATCACCTATGTAAAATAACCTGTCATTAATGGAAGAATTATTACTTCATTCTCTTTTAGTTCATTGAGGGAGAAAACACTTGGCGAGATTTAATGAAGACTGCTCTGGAAAATTTGATTGTCCTGCTGAAGGATGAAAATACAATTTCACCATATGAAATGTGCAGCAGTGGGTTGGTGCAGGCTCTACTTACTGTACTGAATAATGTAAGTTTATTCTAGGACCAGTGTAGTATAGTATTAGGAAGAGCAGAATCCAAATTTTCATTCAGCTGTATAATATATTGTTGAACTTTGTCAGTTATTTTCCTACCAACTTGTTGGAAGAATGCAGAAATGATAACTGCCAACGCCTTTTAAAAAGGGGTAGAAAATAAATCTATTAAATAAAAACAAATTCACTTAGTAATAGAAAATGTTTAATTTTTTTCATTTGGGCCAGGTTTATCCATCAACCATTATATGTGGCCAACATAATCGCCTGGAGTCACATAAGGAGGCAAAAAACCCTAAATTTTAATCGCATGATAAGTGGCTCTAACCAGTACAAATATGTGTCCTGTTTCATTAAGGTTTATTCATACTTAGTGTGTGGCCTGTTATTTTTTGCTAGCATTAAATAGTGTTTTCTTATCTTAGAATATGGATTACGATTTGAAACAAGACTGTAGTCAATTAGTGGAAAGAATAAATGTGTTCAAAACAGCTTTCAGTGAAAATGAAGATGATGAAAGGTAACTTAAAGTCACTGGAACATATTACAAATGTATTATGACATTATAAACATGTTTCCAACAGTAAAAACAAACACATACTATATTACATCATCAAAAAAATGTTTATTAGCCAATGATTGAATTTGCCCATTTCTTAGATTAGTTCTTTTCTCCTTTCCAGTATATATGGACTACTGCTACAAGTTCGCATGCACCTAGCAGAGTACTGCCATTTTTAAAAAGAAATTATTTTTGATTGCCCATGTTTCATTATGCAAACAATATTTTCTAATAAACGTAGTTTGATACTTTGTTACATTGTACAGCGTGTCTAATTTGAATTCATTTTTAAAATCATATATTCTCCAAAAATTTTATAGTGCTTGTTTTCTTTTTCTTCATAGTCGTCCAGCAGTTGCATTAATTCGGAAATTGATAGCAGTGTTAGAATCTATTGAACGGCTTCCTTTACATTTGTTTGATTCACCAGGATCATCATATAATCTCCAGGTAATTTTGCAGTCCTTCCATATTCCTTACATGAATTAGCACCTTAGGTACCACCTTTTGCCTTAACATTTGTTTTTGTCATGTTTGAAAAAATAATGTTTATCTATTATTATTTATGTGCATTTAAATAAAATTTGACCTAATTTTCATTACAGATATTTCTAATGTACATCAATTTCAGTTGGTGACAAAGCTAGATTTTTTAAAAAATACTTTTATTCTGCCATCCTATTTTTAAAACACATATTGCATTCTGGTTTATAAAAAATTAATGGCGCTTTTTGACCTTTTTACAAAGATTTTTGTGGACGAAATTTCTGGTACCAAAACTCATTTGGGTTGCTATGATTGATAAAGTTTCAGATACAGGTAGTCCTCAACTTACATTTAAAGTCCATTTAATTACCGTTTAAAGTTACAATGCCACTGGAAAAAGTAACATGACCATTTTTCACACAACCTTTGTAGCATCCCTGTGATCATGTGATCACAGTTCAAATGCTTAGCAACTGGTTCATGCTTATGACCGTTACATGATTATGATGATTGATTATGATTATTATATTTTATTATATTATTATTACTATTATTATTACTACTACTACTATTATTATTATTATTATTATTAAAAAGGAAGAAGTAGAAATCGGTGAATATGAAATGGATGGAATAACAGAGGGCTTAGGAGATTTTTTGAAGGTATAATGTTTAACTGGATGTTATCAATCTAATACTCAAGTGAGGAGGGAAGAAGAAGAAGAATAGGAGAGAGGGGGGGAAGGAGGAAGGAGAAAGGAGAAGATAGAAGATAGAAAGTAGGAGAAAATAATGTCTTTCAAGGGGAGAATGAGGAAAGTTGGAAAAAGCAGGAAGAAAGGATGAAAAGGAAGAGGGAGAAGAAAGAAAAGAAAGAGGGTATGAGATAAGTCAGAAGAGATAAAGATAAGTAGCTGGTATAAAAGTGGAATAGGAGTTTAAAGCAGGGCTGAAGGTAAAAGAAAAGAAGAGCGTGGAGGGATAAAGAGATAAGAGGACAGTAGGAAATTTGGGGGTAAGAGCTGGCTGGATAAGTACAAAGTAAAGGCTAAGGTTAGAGTGAGGGTTAGAGCTAGGGTTAAGGTTAGAGTTAAGATTAGGGGTAGAATTAGGGGTAGAATTAAGGTTAGGGTGAAGATTAAGGTTAGGGTGAAGGGTAGAGTTAGAGTTAAGGTTAAGATTAGGGTTAAGATTAGGATTATGGACATGAATAGGGCAAGGGTTAGGGATAGGGTTAGCTGGAAGTAAGTAGAATAATGGGAAAGCCAGAGAGAGAAAAGAAAAGTTGGAAAAAGGAAGGTGAAGAAAGGTAAGAAGAAGACAGGAGAAAGTTAGAAGATAAGAGAAAGATAGCAAGAAGAAGGAGATAAAGATACTTAAGTAGGCTAGATATAGGGGAGTGTCAAAGAAGGGGAGAGAAAGAATGAAAGTAAGGAGGAGGAAAATTAGAGGAGAATGAAGAAGGGAAGGACGTAAGGGGATCATAAGAGACAAAGAAATAAAGAATGAAATTATTTGGCTCCTGGATATAAGTAAAAAAAAGGCATAATATATTTTGTTTAAATGTTAAAATGACCTTCAGTCAGAATGTAATTTTTGGAATCCTTTCATTACTGTATGTATCTAACTGTTTGATGATGTAAGTTTATAAGAGCTTAAATTATTGGTCTCACACTTGTATTGAAGGGACTGTTGATATGTTGATATGGAAAAGCTTTTACAACTTTTTGACAAGCAAAATCAATGGAGAAGCCAGATTCACTTAACAGTTTTACTAACTTATCAACTGCAGTGATTCACTTAACTGTGGCAAGAAAAGTCTTAAAATGGTCAAAAATCATGTACCAAATGTCTCACTAAACAACAGAAATTTTGAGCTCAATTGTGTTCACAAGTCAAGAACTACATGTAATATAAATTTGCCTTCTTTCTTTGAATACAGTTGATAATTTTTCAATTATATAGCCCAGAAATGAGACTAGTGTCCTTGTCCTTGCCCTTTATTTTTTTTATAAAAGCAGATGAAAAAACTAGCCAGATGAGTAGACACATTGATGAATTCATATTTACAGCTAGATGAGGGTGCAAGAGAGTGGTGAGACCCTTATTGTTGAGTTCCCTTTCTTTTTTTAATCTCTCTGTATTACATGTTTTGGCTAATTTTCAGCTAATCACTAATATTTATTAGTGAAATATATGATAGAATCTCATTGGCAGGTATGTTTGGAAGAGGTATATTATGTTAGATCTGACCTAATGTTTGTTGTTATAATTCTTTGGTTAGCGTGGAGGTACTGATTTGAAAGACAATGTTCTTATATATTTTCCTGCTCTTCAGAAGATATTAGGAAACTATATTTACCTTCCTAATTTATTTCCAGACACAACTCAAAATACTGTATTTTATGATTATATGGTAGGTTGGGGCTAAGTGTCTTTTGGAAAGGTTGGAAACAAAGTACCATCAACACAGTAATCTATGATTTCTGCAATTGCAGGAGTTATCATCCAGCTAAAATGCTGAATATTCTAGATTTCATACTATAGGTATTTAGATATTAATATATATACCCCCAATGAAAATTATAGGTTGAAGTGAAGGATGGAGCAAAGCTGAACTTTCTCGAATTATTTTGTCAGGATTAACTTTTCTTATTTGTTGTTCATAAGCTGCATCAGTAAATCGATTTCTTCCTTATATCAGAAAAGAACATTACATTCAAACTATTATGTTGACATATGTGTGTAATGCATACTGAAATTAGTTCTCAGTTTCTAATATATGAATATTTGTTTTAATTTGAAATTGTAAGTTTCAGAATTCCTTGGATTAAAGTAAAACTTTGTTACATTTTCTGTAGATATTAACAAGACGACTACGATTTCGCTTGGAACGTGCTTCTGGGGAAACAGCTTTGATAGACAGAACAGGTCGAATGTTGAAAATGGAGCCTTTGGCAACAGTAGAATCTTTAGAACAATATCTTCTTAAAATGGTGAGCAAAATTCATTTTGCTCATTTTGCAAATGTCACGTATTCTGTGATGCTTTAATAACCATCATATTTTTTAGGTGGCAAAGCAGTGGTATGACTTTGATAGAGCTTCGTTTGTTTTTGTACGAAAACTACGGGAAGGGCAGACATTTATTTTCAGACATCAGCATGATTTTGATGAAAATGGAATTATTTACTGGATTGGAACAAATGCCAAGTAAGATATCAGGAATTTAATCAATTGAAATATGTCTTAAACAGCTTTATAAAAAGAGTCAGGATCTGTTTCACTGTTCATGTCATTTCAGTTTAGTCTTCTAAAGTTAGGAAATGTAGAAGATTAAATTGATTAAATATATTAATTTTATGCTAATTAATATTTATGTTAGCTGTTTAAATTTAATTCTTTCATCAATAGCAATGATTAGTTTCTCATTAGGTTTGAAATGTAAAATACAGAAATATAACACTTTATGTTTGCATGAATTATATAAAATATGACTTTTAATTTGACCTGCTTTAAACTTACGTGTATTGTGATTCACATTCTTCATGAATATTAATGTTGTTTTTGTTATAGAACAGCCTATGAGTGGGTAAATCCAGCTGCCTATGGGCTGGTTGTAGTTACATCTTCAGAAGGAAGAAATCTGCCATATGGTCGTTTAGAAGACATCTTAAGCCATGAGAGTTCAGCTTTAAACTGTCATACTAATGATGATAAAAATGCATGGTTTGCAATAGATCTTGGTCTTTGGGTGATACCATCAGCTTACACACTGCGCCATGCTCGTGGTTATGGACGTTCTGCTCTCAGAAATTGGGTTTTTCAAGTTTCTAAGGATGGACAGAACTGGACTACTTTATACACTCATGTTGATGACTGTAGTCTAAATGAACCTGGGTATGTTTTTCTTTTGTTACATTTGCATGTTTATTTATATTAATTAAATTTAAAATAGATTTTCTTTTTGAGTGTGATAATAGTATAAATTTATGCCAATAATATGAAACATTCCGAACTGACTAAATATATGAAGAATAATCTCTGGTGTTAATGAATTCAGGAGTGTTACTTGCAGTCTTGAACTTTTTGTGGTTTATGGAAGTTTTTTGCTACTATTTTGCTTCCTGTTCTTAGTTTTTTTTAATGGTCTTATATGCTGTGTTATATTGTGAAGTAGAGTGGAGCAACTGATTCCTTATTTTCAAATTGTCTCGCTTTTTAAAATAGTAATGCTTTAACCCACAAAATGAAGTTATTTTTCATGTGTGTTTTTGCTCAATTAAATCTATTTTTTAAAAAAAAATCTGTAATTTTTGCTACAATTTCCCCAAATATAAAGTTCAACAGCAACTTGGCCACTCGACTCACCAAAGGATGAAAAACAAGGTTGGAGACATATAAGAATTAAACAGATGGGAAAGAATGCCAGTGGGCAGACACACTATCTCTCCCTGTCGGGATTTGAACTTTATGGCACTGTCAATGGTGTGTGTGAAGATCAGTTGGGTAAGCAATGTAAAATAACTTCTTTTTCTTTATTATTATTACAGTAATTAGGGCCCCTAAATTGTGTATTTTCCCAATATTTGTTGATAGCCATAAAGAGATTTTAATGCAGTATAATGCTGAGCTGCATACATTGCACTTCAGCTACCTTGAGCCAGATTAGAAAGTCTGATGATATATAAATTATGTCAAAATAAGATTTATAATTCAAGTTTCACATCTGTTTAGGAAAAGCAGCTAAAGAAGCAGAGGCTAATCTGCGAAGGCAGAGAAGACTGGTTCGTTCTCAGGTTTTGAAATACATGGTTCCAGGTGCTCGTGTCATCAGAGGAATTGACTGGAAATGGAGAGATCAAGATGGTAGCTCCCAAGGGGAAGGCACTGTTACAGGTGAATTACATAATGGTAAGCAGATATTTAAATAATTCCCTCTTCTTAAATATCAATTAAAATAATGTTTTATTCTTGCATAGGCAGCCTATGTGAGTGGGAAAATGTTTATTCAGAAATCATTGGGAAAGCAATAATTGGTACATTTGGCTGATAATTTGTTCATAAGTCATTTCACTGTTACTCTTTGTTGGGGTAAGCAACATTATATAGAGTGAAGTAAAGGAGTAAGAAATAGCCAAAAAATAATGACATGAGATAAGAATAAGAATAAGAAACTTAATTAAAACTAATTTACTCCAACATTCCATCCATCCATACCTTTCTATTCTTAAAAAACAGACTTGCTTTCACCTAATTCACACACTGATTCATACCTTTTGTTCCTTAAATTTCTCAGTTCTGTTTTCAATCTCATCAACTTTGTCCAACTTTCTCCATTCTACACTTTTCTTGATATGAATATTTTTTCCTCATAAATTTGCTTTGCAGTTTATCCTCATTCCTTCTCTCTATGTAACTATGCCACTTCATTATATTCCTTCTCATTAATCACATGCTTTTGTTTTCAATCAGTATTAATTCATACATTGTTAACCATGAATCTTTGAACTCTATCCCAACATACTTCTCAAGACCCTTTTCCTATTGCAATCAACTTACTTTTGCTACTCCTGTCATATTCAGCTCTTATTTTCATATAATAAAGCAGACCGTAGCATATTTTACAGAGACATTTTCACTACTTTTGATAAAGACTACTTTTTTAACCAGTATTTTGCATTTTAAAATATCTGCATCCGTTTTCTGCCAATAATGAACATTCTACCAAGGCATACATGCGCATCTATTTGTTCAAGGTTTTTTTACCATTTATGTAAAACTTGCAAACCTTCTTTCTGTTTTCCTTGTCCACCTTGGTGTTTGATACTGTAATGCTCAGGTTTTATTTTTCATTGTATCACAGTGTCATCTATAGAAGTATATGTAAATTAATGTCCCAAATCATAATATTTCTAATATTCCTTATACATTTATTCATAAATGCATTAAATAGGCAAGGGGACATAACATATCCTTTCTCAGTGCTGACCCATTTGCTAAAGATTCCATTCATAATGCTTTACTTCCATCACATGCCACTCTTATTACCAGCAGCAAACTTTAACATTCAATATTTCTGCAAACTTTCTCTAAAGCACGAAACATAATAGCAATAGCACTTCGACTTATATACCACTCTATAGTGCTTTACAGCACACTCTGAGTGATTTACAGTGTCAGCATATTGCCTCCAACAATCCAGGTTCTCATTTAATCAACCTCAAAAGAATGGAAGACTGAGTCAGCCCTGAGCCCATCAGGATTGAACTTCAGACTGTGGGCAGAGTTAACCTGGAATTACAGTTCTCTGCTTTGGTGACATCTGTTTGCTATGTTAAATAAAAAGGACAGTTGTTGAAATTAAATTCATTTATGCTTTCTAAAATGTAAATAATTCCACAGTGCTAAACACAATTGTTTTGAAATAAGTCTGATTACCAACACTTGAAACTTAACAAAGCAGATTTATTTCCAAAGGAAAAGAAAACCAAGAACAACTGAGACCTATGCTAGGTAATGTTCCTTTGAAAAATAATGAAGCCAGCCATTCTCTTAAAAATAACAACTATAATAAGTGACTAAATAGTACTTAACCAAAAGAAATACAGAGATTCAGTGAAAATGACATCCCTAGATATTTTTCAAATCTAATCTACCTGGACACAAATTTTTCACATATAGTTCTAGAAACATGTATTTCAATAAAACTAGTTAACTAATAACACTTTGTTGCACTAGACCAAAATTCTTGTGTCCATATGATATAAATGTAACATGCTTTTCAAATATAGTAATGAAATTATGAACATTGCATATCTTATGCTAATTGTATAGGTTGTGCAGTTTAGCCATTGTACCCTTACTTTTGGTGTGTTTCATACTTTATGAATAATAAATTATGCAAGAAAAACAAAAGCTGTCTCTATAATATAAAAACAGCTTGCTGTATGGTCTTCTGGCTTAGCATTTGCAACTTGCCTTTTTTCCTTTCACTTTTTCAAGTTTTCTCTGCATTTTCTTACATTGTTAGTTTCACTGGGATCTAACTACCTTTTTAACACTGTATATAATGAAATTAAATTGGATAACACCAAGGAGAATTTTTAGTTCTGATTTTTTCATTATAGATTTAGATTTTATGTATTTATTTAAATTAATCAATTGCCCAATTCTAGTGCAATATGAAGAAAAACTTTAAAAAAAACCATAAAAGCATCAAGCAACTTTAAATCAACAGACAACCCAGGCTAAAATACTATGCTAACAAAATCCACAAAATAATATAAGGGCCTTAGTAAACAATGAGAAACATCAAACCCAGGTCTTGGACAAAGCTAGGTTTCAAGGCTATCCAGAACCTCAGGAGAGAGAATGTGCCATCTTTATCTTTTCAGAAGGTCTGTAAGGTCTATTTACTCTAAATCTTACTGCTTTAAAATAACATTTCTGTATGTATGATTTTCACATTTTACAGAGAGACATTAAAATAAAAGTACTGAATTTAGTAATTTGTATTTTCAGAAATAAAGGTATCCTCCTGATCAACAATAAACTGATATTTTAGCCATTCTGAAACATCTTCTCAATTTAAGATTTTTAGATTTGTAACATGTAGAAAATAAGAACCAGATTCTAGTGATTAAGACTCAAGGCTAGAAAGCGAAAGACCATGGGTTCAATCCCTGCTTTAGCAATGAAGGGCAGCTGGGTGACTTTGATCCAGTCACTATCTCTCAGTCAAACCCATTTTACAGAATTGTTTTTGTAGGGAAAACAGGAGGAAAGTGTGTTGGATATGTTCACCACCTTCAACTATTTGTAAATATAATAGAGACAGGATACAAATAAATAAATAAATTACTTTCTCATTGTTTAAAAAATAAATTATAACACACAGAAGACAATTAGGACAGTTTGGAATGTATTGGACATTTTAATGCGAGTTTTATAATTACAAATTATATTAAAATGTTCACTTAATAAATATTAGATTGCTAATTATTTTAAACAAAATTTAAGCTAATGCAGGTAGTCCTCAACTTACAACCATTTATTTAATGATCATTCGAAGTTACAATAGCACTGGGAAAAAATTATCATTTTCACACTTCCAGCCGCTGCAGCATCCCTGTGGTCAGTTGATCAAAATATAGGTGGTTAGAAACTGGCATTTATGACAGTTGCATTGTCCTGGAATCATGTGATCACCATTTGTAACTTTTCCAACTGCCTTTCGACAAGCAAAGTCAATGGGGAAGCCCGATTTACTTAACAACCATGTTACTAATTTAACAACTGCAATGATTCTTCACTTAACAGCTATGGCATAAAGGTCATAACATGGGGCTAAACCCATTTAGCAATTGTCTTGCTTAGCAGCAGAAATTTTGGGCTCAATTGTGTAATAAGTCAAGGACTGCATACATACATACATATATATTAATTACCTTTACCTCTAGCAACTGCAAGTAACACTTTAAAAAGTTTGGCCTGCTTTTTTTCCTCCCATCATCCCACATTGAGCAATGTTATTTGATTGCTTAGTAGCCATTTAGAGAAGGAGCTACTTTCTCTAAATGGACTCTGGTTTGATGATTGCTGGTGCAGCTTTGATTGCTGCTTGATCTTAATAGTAATTAACAAAGTCAAAAAGGAATTAATAGCACCCAAACTTTTTCAGTAACTTTAAAAGATTTTAAAATATAGAGATATGAAGAATAAATATCCGTACCCTTTAAATGTCCATATATTTCTTTCTTGTAGGTCAATTTTTATTTTTAAGGGAATATTTTTTTAAAAAAAGTTGACATCAAATTCTGTTTCCAGCATTTGGATGGGTTCTCAAATCTGTAGAATTACAGTGAACAACCAGATACATCTACAGCAATCATGCTGTTTGAGTTTTAAATTTTTATTTTACTTCAAATTCCCTTAAGTATTTTTATAGCTCAGAATAATGGCCCGATGGGAAGCTGATCCCATGTTGTGGAGCTACTGTCTGACACGCTCCTGTCTGCTTTCTGCTGGGTCTCACAAACTCCTGTCCCTTTCTAGGCTGGATTGATGTCACCTGGGATGCTGGTGGCTCTAACTCTTACCGTATGGGCGCAGAAGGAAAATTTGACCTCAAGCTTGCCCCAGGGTACGACCCTGATTCAGCGGCATCACCCAAACCTGTTTCATCCACTGTTTCAGGCACAACGCAGTCATGGAGCAGCTTGGTGAAAAACAACTGTCCAGACAAGATGACTGCTGCTGCAGGCTCTTCAAGTAGAAAAGGAAGTAGCAGTTCTGTGTGTAGCGTGGCCAGCAGCAGCGACATCAGCTTGGGCTCGACCAAAATGGAACGGAGATCTGAAAATGTAATGGAACAAAATATAGTTTCAGGCACAGACATCCATGAACCAATAGTTGTACTTTCTACTGCTGATGGCATGCCCCAAACTGAAGTAGGTTCAGCATCCAGTGCAAGTACCAGCACCTTAACAGCAGATGTGGGCAATGAAAATATTGAAAGAAAGCTAGGACCTGACAACTCAATCCGTGCAACTGGAGAATCCAATGCCATATCCATGGGAATTGTTAGTGTGAGCTCTCCGGATGTTAGTTCAGTGTCTGAGCTAACTAATAAAGAAGCTGCTTCCCAAAGACCCCTTAGTTCTTCAGCAAGTAACAGACTATCAGTGAGTTCACTGCTGGCTGCTGGAGCTCCAATGAGTTCCAGCGCAAGTGTTCCTAATTTATCTTCACGGGAAACCTCTAGTTTGGAGTCCTTTGTCCGGAGAGTGGCAAACATAGCTCGCACCAATGCTACTAACAACATGAATTTAAGTCGAAGTAGCAGTGATAACAGCACTAATACTTTGGGAAGAAATGTCATGAGCACTGCAAGTAAGTAAAATGTGTTTTGATAAACTGATATAATTTCTATAGAAATGAGAGAGTGTTCTTTTGAACTAATTTTGGGAAGGGCAATTGAATATTTACACTAGCCATATTGCCCCATATTGTTATACCATATTAGATTTAGTATGGCTAATAACAGTCATACTGTAGAATGTTCCTTGCCCTTTTTAAAAGGGTTTGGTTTGGGATAAAATAACTATTTTTCATATTTTGTTCATTAGAACACCTAGTATAATCTACTCATTAATGTGCTATTTTCCTTTGATTATATCTAATTGTATTAACTAAACCTTTAATTCTAGTCAATTGCTGAAGTCCCAAGGAATGCATCCATGTATTATTGACATCTGCTGAGAATATTACATTTATGTTTTACCTAATTTAGAAATGTGTAATCTTTATATTGTGACTTTACCTGCATTCGTTTTTCTTATGCAGTCCTTTTATTGAATAGTGGATTTGGATTATTTTCAGCAAAGAAAAAATGATTGAATTATTTTTTTATAACACAGTCACTAGAACATACAGGTAATCCTCATCTTGCAACCACAATTGACCCCAAAACCTCTGTTGTTATGTGAAGCATTTTTTAAATGAGTTTGAATCAGAGCAGTTGATAAATTACTAAACTGGTTGTTGAGTAAATCTTGTTTCTCCATTGACTGCTTGAGAGAATGTCTCAAATGGTGGTCAAATGATCTTGGGACACAGCAACAGTCATAAATATGAACCAGTTGCCAATCATCTGAATTTTGATCACGTTGATCATGAAAATATTGCAGAGATTGTAACTGTGAAAAACGGTCATAAGTCATATTTTTGGTGCCATTGTAGCTTTGAACGGTCACTAAACTAACTGTTGTAAGTTGAGGACTACGTGTATATAGTGCCATTTTGAAAAAAAAAAGTATATTTTACTGTAGTTTCCTATTAAAGAACTGGTAAATTGAGGACCTATTAATGAGTGTGCTATACTGAAAGAATATAATGTCATGTGATTATTCAGTTTTTATGTCAGCTGTTGCTTTTACTTAGCAGAGCCATTAAAAACGACATGAGCACTGTTATTTGCAGTGAAGAAATAGTAAAGTTGTTTCTCATAAACAAGAACTTGAAGTCATTAGAATCTAAAATATAGTTCAAATACCATGAAATATTTGAGGGGCTACTATTCAGTTTTCATTTTGTTCTAGAATGTTATTGCTTGTACTTAGGAAACTTAACTCAGGATATATAATGATTTAGGACATTTTTATGAACTTTTATGTAAATCAATGTATGTTGTAATACATGTTGAAACATTTAAATTAAAAGATGAAATCAATTAAAAAACCTAGTAACCTCTATGATGTATTTTGCAATTCTATAAATATTTTATTTTTCCATCCTAGAACATCATTAAGAAAGGATCACTAAAATATAATGGTTAATAGCAGGTAGTGAAAGTTGATTATGAGTCTTCCAGTGCTCATGCCAGACTGTAGTTTGTTATGATGCACTGCTGAACAAACCATGATATACAAATGGATAGCAAATCATGAACTGGACTGGGGAAGACCTAATAATTTTCAAGGAGAAGAACTATTTCACATCCTAAAAACATGTTCATTTTAGATCAGTAGAATTGTTGCCTGTAAGGTAACAGTTTACTTTGAGTTAGATGGGCAGCCAAATAAATTTGATAAATTATATAAATAATTAAAACAATCCTTTATGATGGCTGCTCATGTACACGGGTCAGAAAAAAGAAATAAAGAGAGTCTTGCAGAATTTTCTAAATATGTTTCTGCTAAGAAAGTGAAATGGAGAAGGTAACTCCTACTTCAACCTTTCTTTTGATTCTCTGGTTCTGTCCTTCTAAGAACAACTGATTGGATGCAGCGATGCTATGAATTTCTAAAGTAAAAAACATTGGACTCTGTTCCCTTGATCAGGGAAGTAACCCACATACATCAACTCTTTATAACCATGAACTTTTTATAACATGGATTATGCATCATATAATTATTAAGATATGTTGCTTCATAAGAATCATATTTGCTTCTATACGTATTTTGATGTTCTGTTTTGTTTTACACTGTTTTTCTTGGCCTGCAGTTCTGCATTATTACCATAAGCTTAGTGACTTCTGTTTTTTTAAAATATTTGTTTAATACACAACACTCATTAATGTAAATTGTACTACTTTGGATCATTTATTTTATCTTACCATATCTTTATAGCTTCTCCTCTTATGGGTGCCCAAAGTTTTCCTAATCTGACTACAACTGGTACCACCTCAACAGTGACCATGTCTACATCCAGTGTTACTAGCAGCAACAATGTAGCCACAGCAACTACAGTTTTATCTGTTGGTCAGTCACTTAGTAACACTCTAACTACTAGCCTAACATCAACATCTAGTGAGAGCGATACAGGTCAGGAAGCAGAATATTCTTTATATGGTAAGTTTTATTTTTAAATGAACATAAGCAGAGTTCCCATTCATGATTTGTTTTTGTCACAAGTTTTGTGCTTAGTAATTTCATTTACTAAAGCATATCAAATGATTGTTTGACCCTTTATTAGCTACATAAAGACCTCTTCACAAAGGATCTTGGCTACTGTCAATGTTTCCATATACTTCAGCTCTACACACTCCTCTTACATGGTTGTCAGTTAAGGTACTTCTTTATTGACATTTCAGTAGTGGTGTTTTGAAATAATAGGACATGAAATTTGATTGCCATAGTAAATGAAACCATCATCTATATACATATATTGCACAGATTTATGGGTAGTCTTTCTTATGCTATGCTACAGTAATTCATTTGAAGAATAGGTTTACAACAACTACCATGACATGTTTATAATGATATTGATAGAAATTTGCTTCTCAAATGATTATTCTCATTCTTTTTCTTAATAACAATTCTCTTTGCTCCTCTATAAGTTGGTGAACATGTGGAATATTTTATGAAAGCACTTTTGGATGTGAATACATATAGGGGCATTGTCAAAAATGTTGAAAAGCTTTTGCAGTTAGTAATTAGCATTTCCATAGTGTTTTTAAATATTTAATGTTTATTCAAATTAAAAAACTCAATTCCAAATCAGTGTTGGCAGTTGGTTTGTATATTGTGTTTGGAAGCACCACCAGTCCTAATTTGTTCTTTTAGATTTCTGCAGTAAATTATAATTATAATTATAAAAGACTAATGTAGGCTTTAAACATGATAAAATGCAATGCATAATCCTCTTGCATGGTAAAAGAACATTTAAGACTTCCTGCTAAAATGAAAAGATGAGAAGCTGAGCCTTGTAATAGCTCCTCTGAGCCTTGCTATAGCGCTGCCAAGTTATTATTTTCATGTCAGAGAAAAGAATTAAGAACTATTTTAGAACACTGAAAATGCTGTTTTTGGAAAATGGTTGTATTTTACTCAAATACATGAAACAAACTCTGAGAATATTTGTTTTTTGATTTAGGTTTGTGGACATCTTCATTGTTACCCACAGGGAATTCTGATTTATTTATATATTTATTTTTTAAAAGATATATTATTGTGGTGCCCAAAAGTATTTCAGCATGAAATACTGATCTACAGCCACCTATTATAATAATAGAATAATGTACCCCAATTAGATTTACACCCAATATTAATCAAGTACTGAACCCAGGGCACTGTTCTGAACTGCTTACTCTCTCCAAAGAAAGCAGTTAACATCAGTATTATTATCCAATAATACAGGAGCCTTGGAAATAGCACTGGGTACACACTAAGTGAAGGTCTGAGAAGGAACTAATATAATGGAATGAGAATCCACAGTTGTTAAGTACACAGATTGGGAAAACAAATTGTGATATTTTGAACACAGAACAATGACATTTTTCATCATGTCTTCTGACTGCTAGTTGGTGGATATGCTCTGCTAGTTTTCCGCCTGTTTGTGTTACGTAGTGACCGTTTCAGTACTTATACTGTATGTTTTACATTTTTTCTTCTTGGGCTG
>JANHFO010000907.1:62416-85752 GCA_032468095.1 Pareas carinatus
AACTATGGATAATGCAGAAGAATATGTGGATTTGATGTTTGACTTCGGCATGCACACTGGTATACAGAAACAAATGGATGCTTTCAGAGGTATGTCATTGTTTATTAGTGACAAATAGGAAAATAAATCTCTTAGTTAAAAGGGAGATGGGGACGTTGGCAAGGAAACAGATAGTGCTTTTAAGTCATAGTTGGAATTTCTAATTAAACTAATGAAACAATTTTTTTCCAGTTAAAGTTAGTTAGTACTAGATGATTTTGGATCATGCAATTGTAGAATTACAAATTGGTCATTGGAAATCTTCAACACATGAAGAGACAAATCCTAAGCTCAGTTAACTACAATGATACTATAATATTTATTTATTTAGCTTCTGTACCATCTATCTCATCAAAGGCAGCTCTCATAAGAAGCTTATCTTAGCATACTAGGAAAAACAATTTAAAAAGACATTCCAAGGACTTCTAAAGTTTTGCTAAATTGACTTCTGTGATGGTGTTCTTTTACACTTGACAATTTTTACAATTTAATATTCTTGCTTAAACTGTTTTGTTAGCTGTCTTTGAATATAAACACCCTTCTTTTATATAAACCTTTTCTTCCTCATTCTTCACTTTTTCCATGTAGGAATAAGGAAAGAATGTTACTTAGATTTTAAAATTGTTCTCTAAAGAGATGCTTTATTTGTTTGTTTTATGCTATTGTTTGCTATATTATGTTAAAGATAGCCAAATGTTTCTGCTAGGAATTGGTTTCTATATGAGAGACAGAGAGAGAGAGAGAGATTTGCCAACGTATCTGTGCATGCAATACAAGGAGGGTTTTAGAATAAAAGAAACAAAGACTATTTTTTCCTGATAAACATCTTTAAGCATACTCACTTTTGCCTTGGGTTTTTTTTCCTATAAAGATGGCTTCAACCGAGTCTTTCCAATGGAAAAGCTAAGTTCCTTTAGCCATGAAGAAGTTCAGATGATTCTTTGTGGTAATCAGTCACCATCCTGGGCAGCTGAAGATATAATCAACTACACAGAACCTAAACTTGGGTACACTCGAGACAGGTACTTCATCAAATAGCATATTTCTATTAATTTTAAGATTTGGTCATAAAAGATAATGGTTTGGAGGAATAAAAAAGATGGAATCAACTCAGAACCATTGCAATTGTGAAATTATACAGCTTCATATTTTTACCTTAGGAATTTCTCATCATGGAATACCTAAATTTTCACAAGTAGTAGAATTACCATATGGTAAGATGAGCAGCCAATAAATTAAATAAATAAATAAATAACTTTTAAAAAAATATATGTAATACTATATTTTAAGCAGTACATGTTGCCTCATTTGATTGAAGTTTTTTTGCGATTTCATTGTAAGCTTGCCTTCTATAGACAGAGCCCTAAGAAGCCTTCCTTTAACTAATGCATCCTATTTGTCAAATGTTTAATCTATGACTTTTAATTTGATTTGCTATGTGAAATGATCTTAGGGAATTTTAAGATTATACAGATTTTGTTCTAAATATTTTCAAATTCTCAAAGTAATTGAAGAAACTAGAAAGGCGGTGGGTACATTAAGTAAAATTTGTCTGTGTTCCCATCTCATTCAAATAGAAACTAGTTAAATGATATAATAATATATATATAACGTATCTGTTAGTTGTACATACAATAATACATATAATATATCTGTTAGGTGAAGCTAAAATTGGCTTGAGTTTGTATTCAAAGTTTAGTGGTTCATCATCAAAATTAAATGAGATACCAAGTAAGGTGTCACAAGCTTCAATGCTGGGCTTGATGTTACTAATGTTTTTATTAGTGTATTTGAAGATACCATGTAGTACAGAATTAAGCTGGGTAATCTTGATTTAACTACCACGTACCAAATGATAAGGCATGTTTCTAGTGCCTTCCCTTAAACATTGCCATCTTATGAGAGCTAGGGCATGTGCCTTTTTTATGACAGTTCCATCCTACGGAATGCTCTCCCTTTTGGCAAGTGCCTACATTTTTAACCTCCTGAAAAGTACTGAAGCCTTGGCCTTTCTCCCAAGCTCTGGGATAGGATAAAGTGACTGTATGTTGGAATCTTACCTTGGTGCCCGTTTTTTAATATTTATGGTTTTACTATGCTTTTATGTTGTTTTATTATTGATACTGCTTTAATTACCAATAAAGGAGAATATTTGTAGCTCAGGGTTGAAATGGAGATCCTTGGTGCCCTCTGAGCTTGCTTGTTTTCTTGCAGATGTTTCATTATCCAAACTAGATAACATCATCAGTGCTGGTAAGAAAAGGGGTTTACTGTTAGCTTGTTTGGCAGTTCCTTGACTGAGGTATTAGGAACAGTAAACAGCCAAGCAAAGAACTGCCAAGACCACTTCCACCAACACTGACAGGGCAAACCGTTAGAATATAAATTGAAAGCAAACCATGTTCCTTAGTAGCACTGATGATGTTACCTAGCTAGATTAAAGAAATGTCTGCAAAAAACCCAGCCATGTTTAGAGAGCATCAATGATCCCTCACTGCTTTAATATTTGATTGGGAGCTTTCCAGAGTTTGGTATCAGATGAGTGGCTATATAAATGGTGGTTTTTAAAAAAAAAAACAAAAAAAACAAAGGACTCACAAAATAGAAACCCTTCTAGGTAAAGAAATGAGTTGAAAATAATAGTGACACAGCACAAAAATTTCAGTTAGAAAGAAGGAAAGTGTGTATGCCTGAAATGGGCAATATAGCAGTAAAAGAAATGTTGTGAATCTTATAATACATAATTTTATATTATTATGATCTATAGATATATGATCTGCAGTAAATTCAGAACTTTGTTATTAAATTAGTGCAGGTTAAACAACATCCAAAGCAGTGTATCGGTTATCTTGGTCAAATTATATCTTAAATACTGTGTCTAGTTCTAGATACCAAACTATAAAAGCGATTCAGATAAACGATAACAGGTGCAAGGAACAGTACCAAAGATTATTCAGAGGCTGGAAATTGAGTCTTAGGAAAGACTGAGGAAAGTAGGTATATTTAGCTTTCAGAAAAGATAAGCAAGCTATAGTAGCACCCTTTTAAGTACCTGAAAAGATATGAACCTCTTTCTCATTTCAGACTGCAAGGTATGGAAACAGTAGTCTAAGGTTTATAGAAAGGCAGATTCTGACAAAATATTAGGGAAAATATATCCTAGTAATAAAGAGAGAGAGAGATAAATGTAAAACTATTCGCAGAGGTCAACCTCCCACTGTTGGATATGTTTGGATTTGACAATCTAAACAACCCCCTTCTATTACTGTATTATAAATATCAAAGAAAATGTTACTAGTAATGCTTCAGCTCAGCTGTCTCTTGCTTTCTAAATTGATTAGAAATCTGAGCCCCCAAGTTTCATGTCTTTCACTGCTACTGTGTTTCCCCGAAAATAAGACACTGTCTTATATTAATTTTTGTACCCAAAGATGCGCTAGGTCTTTTTTTCAGGGGAGGTCTTATTTTTCCACCAAGGCCGCCCAGAACCGAAAGTCTGAGACCTTATTATTGGGGAGGTCTTATTTTCGGGGGATGCCTTATATTTCAGTGAGAGGCAACACTGTAAGTAGGTCTTATTTTCGGAGGAAACAGGGTAGTGAGAACAATGGCAGGACAATGGGAATGATAATAACACTCCAGAAAATTCCAGGGGTTTTATGGTAGTGAGCTCTGAATGCCATGTTGGTCTATGGTATAGGGACAAGTAAGGATCCTGTTCATATTCCACTCAATTTGCAAGACTGGGTTTCTTCCAGAGAAATTTGATCTTATTGTCAGTTTTGTTTTGGAATCCTGCTTGCAGATTTCATCCTCTATGCCCTAGTGCAGTGGTTGCCAACTTTTTTGACCTCAGGGACCACCAATATGATTTTTTCAAAAAGATATACATTTGTAAAACAATGATCAGAGAGGGGGAAGGGGAGGGAGGAAGGAGTAGAGGGGGGAGAGGAGGGAGGAAGGAAGGGGAGAGAGAGAGAGAGATCTTCCAAAATGGGGTTGCCAAGGAGCTTTTCCGTAAATGCCATGTCCGACCACGAGAGGTGAAAATGCGGACTTCCACCTTTCCTTTGTTGGAAGGTGCAGAGAGGCTGCCTGCAATGCAGCCTTTGAAGGCGGCAGCAGCGTGGCTCCATCCTCCTCCATCCATTACGGAAGGAGAGGCTGGCGCATCTGCGGGAGATAAATCAGGGAATGGCAGGAAAAAGTTTGCCTGGGCTGCCAGAGGAGAGGATGAGACACCCAACTCAAGAGCCCCCCCCCGCATGCGCCCTTCAACTGTCAATCTGAGGATGCCCCGCACTAAGTGCTCTCCCAAAGCCAGTCCTTCCGTTCAACGCCCATGCTGGTCGGAGAATGAAAGAGAGAGCAGAGAGAGGGACAGAGACATACAGAATGAGAGACAGGCACACATACACATAAAGAGAAAGAGAATGAGAGAGACAGTGACGCACAGAGAGAGAGACACACACACACACAGTGTGTGTATCACACAAATATACACGCACATAGACACAGCGCTCTGGCGCTTCACTTCCCCCCCCTGCCACCATCGCCCAGGCTTCTTTCTCACCCACAGTACGCACCTTTCTCTTGCTGCTAGCTCCAACTTGGGGGGGGGGTTAGGGTTAGACACACACACAAAAATTGTGAATGACAGAAAGAGAGACAGACAGATAGACACACATACCGCTCTGGGGCTCCACTGTCCCTTTTCGCTTCCTCACCGGCCAGGCCGATCTCCAGGCATCACGTGGCATGCATATCTTTTGCGGTAAGCCAGTTCTGGGCACCGCGTAGCAGGCTGATCTTGGCTCAAAGAAGGAAGCCGCTGCTGGGCCGAAGGGGGAAGCCACTGGAAAACCCCTCACACTTTACCAGCCACAATTATAGGTGGAGCAGTGGCATGACCGCCCATGTCTTATTGGACGTGCCCATCTCACGGCCCACCGAGATTGGCTCACAGACCACTACTGGTCCGCGGGCCATAGGCTGGCGACCACTGCCCTAGTGGGAAAGAATTCATGTCAGCCATAGGCTTGCTCAGAGTTTTTTGAAGTTGGTGACTACAACAAATTTGAATAAATCATCAATAACATCATCTCTGGTTTAATACAAATCCTATATTAGATCTGGTCTTTATCTCAAAGCAGCTGGTATATGATCTGAGGTTGCAAGGCATAGTAAGAGTCTTTTGCTACAGTCGGACCAGTCTCTACTCTGAATGTGGCTTATTGTAAAGAATCTCTATAACCAGGAAGACTGATTAAAGTGGTTTGCCACAGTATGTTATGGCAATAAAGCTGGCATAGCATTCATATTTCTCTATTGTTGTTACATTGGCAGAGTCTGCATTAACTGCCCTTTTGAGAAGATCTCCCTGTGGACTGCTTTCACTTGCTTTGCAATATTTTGCTGGAAAAAAAATGTTGAAATTTGTTCATACCTATGTGGATGAAATTTGATGAGGTGACTGGTGTAGAGATTTTTTTTCTTTGCAATATTACTTTGAATACATTTCACCTTGTTAGTTCTCCTCAAAATGGATGGAAAGCTCTGCAGTTTGAGCCCTATCACTCATGGTTTGTTTCATGCCCACCTGACTGTTTTAGGAAGCTGTATAGGCATCATAAATGGAGTTGCATTTATCCTTGTGATTCTTGATCTTTCAGTGGCTTGTGACACTATATGAAGGCAGTGAATGCCATAATATTATATATCTATTTGCTTTCAGTAAATGTTGACAATGTTGCAGTTTTTCTTATCGTAGATTGTTTTATGTTGGAAATACTGGAAATCTTCCAGTGTTGTTGAAATGTAATAGTTTGTAAGAACAATGAAATAAATAGAACACTTCAATTCTGAATACAACACTTATCTTCTCAGTGGATAGCAGAAGCAGGTTTGCATAGAGTATATTTAGTTTTCTATGTTGGACTGGGTATTAATACTGTTAGATTCTGGAAATTATTTTAGATCGGAGAGACAGTTGGATGTGGTAGTTAAGGTGTTAGACTAGAAATTGGGAGACCTTGACTTCAAGTCCCCCCATAGGCATAAAAGTCAGCTAGGGTATGTGGCTTTGGACCAGTCATTCATTCTCAACCCAACACACTTCCTGATGGAGAGGAAGCATGTCCAGCTCAGTTCTTTCTATACCAAGTGTGGTTATTTCGACCATTCAGGCATGGGATATTTCATCTTTAATCTTGAAGGGGTAGCACTTCTCCCTTCAAGATTGGTGCAAAATTTGGGAGTCTCCCGGACTTTCAGCTCCTGTTTAAAAATCAGATGTCAGCTGTTGACAGCAAGAACTTTGCACCTGATGCACTATTTGCACCCTTGCCTAAATCAGACCACTGCTCGTGCCCTAGTCACCTTGCAACTTTACTTACTACTACTACATGCTCTACATGGTGCTGCCCCTAAAGACCAAATGGAAGCTTCAACTAGTCTAGCATGCAGCAGTGCAAGTAATGATGGGCATGTTCACATAGTTCTTGTTAACAACCACTCATTCAACAACTACCCTGTTTTCCCAAAAATAATACCTACCCCAAAAATAAGCCCTAACATGATTTTTCAGGCTGCTCATAAATATAAGCCGTACACTGGAAATATGTCCCAGTTATTATCATCAGCCAGATGGACGCATTTACTGGATGTACGTCCATTACAACTGGAGACAGAGCAGCAAAAATAAGCCCTAGTGCGTATTTTGGAGCAAAAATGAATATAAGACCCGGTCTTATTTTTGCGGAAACACAGTGTTTGAAATTAACAATGGCGCTGAATGAGTGGTGCTTACAATCAGTCCTTAAAATCAGGCTGTCCCAGCATCCCTGCAATCACATGGCCGTGATCCAGGCATTTGGCAACCAGCTCACACTTAGCATGCTGGCAGTATTCTGGGGTCACATGATCACCATCTGCAACTTTCCCTGTTGGGAAGTGGGGAAGTCAGCAGAGAAGGTCACAATTTGTGTTACAAATTGTTTCTACTTCTGCAGTTTTTTCATGCCCACAGCATCGTCCACACCTACTATAGATTCTCATGCTCCAGAGCACATTCACCCAGCCTGCCAGAGGTTTCCATCTGCACACTCACATCTAGCAGGAGCCACTCTGGCCTGTCTGCACTTGCATAGCACACATCCATCCTCACATGTCCTCCCAGTTTCCTGGACCCAACTGCTTTGGCAGCACAGCAGTGTTTAGCCACTTATCCACCCACCAGCCTGTTTGTAGGCTGTCTGGAATTTGCAATTTCCTGCCAGCTTCCCTATTGACTTTCCTTGTTGGATGCTGGCAGGAAGTTGTGAGGAGAACCTTACTTAATGACCTATGATCTTTGCTTAACAAAGGCAACTGGGATTGCTATTGCTAAGTGATGTGGTCACATGACATTGTGCTTTATAACCACATTGCTTAGAGATAGAAATTCCAGTCTTAATTACTGTTATTAACCAAAGACTACCTGTAATGTCTTCCCAGATTGCTTCTGGTGTGATTCAAGGTGCTTGTTGGTACCTATAAACAATATAGAACCTAATTACTTGAGGAATCACCTGTCCCTCATAGTATCTACCAAACAATCTTGTAGGGTTGGCACACTGTAGGTTCTTTCAATTAAATAGTGTCATCTATCAAGACCCCCTTAATCATGCATTTTTTGTAGCATCCACCTATCTCTGGAAAAAGCCCCCCCCCCCCCCCCCCGAGTTCGGGATGGTCTCCACTATGCTGTTGTTCAGAAGTGTAGTAAAATTTTGGATTTTCATCCAGACCTTTAGCATGAGAAAGTGATATGCATGTAACACTTGCTTGCCTTCTATTGATCTTGTAATTACTTTGATTGTTGAGGGTCACTGAAAGTCATTGGCAATCAGGTGACATACAAGTTTAATATATTATTATTAAATAAAGATGAGATATAATTTTAATAATATCATTTGGAAGCAGCCTGTACAATCTGGTGTACACCATGATATACCTTTGTAATGCTAGTTGTGCAAACTGTATTGGCTCTCAGTGGCTTCTGGATATAATTCAAGGTGCTGCTTGTCATCTTTAAAATTGGCACGAGGCCAGGTTACTTACAGGACTTTGTTGTGGTTTTTAGGGTCCTTGAGCCTTCTTTTTAATGAATCTGTATAGTTAGTTTTTAAATTTAGCATTTACTTAATTGATTTTTTTCTTTTTAGCCCTGGGTTCCTGAGATTTGTAAGAGTTTTATGCGGCATGTCTTCAGACGAAAGAAAAGCATTCCTCCAGTTCACAACTGGCTGTTCAACACTTCCCCCAGGAGGATTGGCTAACCTGCATCCCCGTCTCACTGTTGTACGCAAGGTATGGACATCTTACAACTTGTCTGTCCATTCTGCTTCTAGTTCTATTCTTTTAAGTAGTTGTCTTTGAGTTAACTTGTTTAGAAATCTAGTCTGCCTGACTTGTGGCAGATACCTTTTCATAGGTATTTGGCCGCTATGCATGGCAAATTCATATCTAAATAATAATGAATATAATACCATTAACTAAAACTAGTAGAATTTAAAGGAGCCTTCTGCAATTGGATGCCTTCCAAATGTGGGACTATAATTCTCAGATTTCTGAAATGCTGGCTAGGGTTCTGATGCTTACCAAGTTGGTAAATGTTTAAACTGAAGTGGAAGTGTACTCTATAGCCTCAGCTCTCTTTTTAAATTATATTATGGATATTTATTCACAGGTTGATGCTACAGATGCAAGTTACCCATCTGTGAATACCTGTGTGCATTATCTTAAATTACCTGAGTATTCCTCTGAAGAGATTATGCGAGAACGCCTCCTAGCTGCTACTATGGAGAAAGGCTTTCATCTCAACTGAACTGATATGTCTGAAATGAGATATCTCAAACTGGTTTTGCATTCATACCTAGTGAAGCCTCCTGTGTTGTTGTGCAGAAAATACAATCTCCATGCTGTACTCAAACGAGACTTGCCTTTTTCCCCTATCCATGAGGCTTTGAAAACACATGGAATAATTTTGTTAGCTGCTATGTCAAAACAAATCCCAATGAATTTATACAGCCAGCAAGAAAAAGGCAAGAACAGTGTGTGATGCTTCCAAGGGCTTGTGCAACCAGAAGCTGAAGCAAATGTTTGACTGTTCCAAAGAGCAGATCTGCAGATTTCCAGTGTTTACTGATTCAAGATTTATAACAGTGCATTTGTGTAAAGTCTACCGTTTAATACCCTGTACACTACAGTTCCATCATTGACCCTTCTTTTTGCTGGCTTTAAGCTAAATGGTCAGAAATTTGCTTCCTTAACTTAGTCAATGGGCATCTCAAGCTTTCTTTCCTTTCTTTAATGGTGCCTGCACTGTTGAAGTATTCTAGTGTTGGGGTAGGGTGTTTGCATATAATCATGCACAACCGTTTATTATTTCAAGTGGGAATATATTTTGATTTCTAAATGCCCCGCTATAAAGATCCAAATCCTCAAATGTGTGTACATGTGTGTATGTGTGTGTGTGCGCGTGTAACTCAAACAATAAAGCTTTTAAAAGACACTGGTTACTGGTGCAAGGCACATTTAAAGCAAGTTTTACTTTATGTTGTATTTCCTTTGTATATTAAAAACATTTATTTAACATGTTCCAGTTTGAAGTTTAAAAAGAAGATTTTCATTGTGTATGCTCAACAATAATCATTAAAATGTTTGCAGCGTACAAAAGTCTTTGGTTAGTATTTTAGTAATTCCTCCAATACATTAGAAACCTAACAGCTTAACAGAGTTGGAAGGGAACTTAGAGGTCTTCTATTCCAACCCCCTGCTCAAGCATTCCTGACAAATGGTTATCGAATCTCTTCTTAAAAACCTTCAGTGTTGGAACACCCACAGCTTCTGGAAGCAAGTTGTTCCACTGATTAATTGTTCTCACTGTCAGGAAATTTCTCCTTAGTTCTAGGTTGGTTCTCTCCTTGATTAGTTTTCATCCATTGCTTTTTATCCTGCCTTCAGGTGCTTTACAGAGTAAGTTTGACCCTCTTTTCTATGTGGCAGCCCCTTAGATATTGGAACACTGCTATCATGTCATTTCTTTTCATTAACCTAAACGTACCCAATTCCTGTAACTGTTGATCATATGTTTCAGCCTCTAACCCCCTAATCATCTTTGTTGCTCTTCTCTGCACGCTTTCTAGAGTCTCAACATCTTTTTTATATTGTGGTGACTCAAACCGGATGCAATATTGCAAGTGTGGTCTTACCAAGATTATAAACTGGTACTAACACCTGGAGCTCTGTGACGCAGTAGTTAGAATGCAGTATTGCAGGCTAACTCCACGCACAGCTTGGAGTTCAAACCTGATGGGGCTCAGGGTTGACTAAGCCTTGTTTCCTTCCGACATTGGTAAAATGAAGATCCAGATTGTTGGGGCCAAGATGCTGACATATCAAAAACCACTCAAGAGAGGCAACAGGGAGTGGTATATTAGTCTAAGAGCTATTGCTTTTGCTATTATACTATCTTAAATGAGAACTACTGGCATTATTCAATCCAATGAAAAACTATTAACCTAATTTGTTGTTTCTATATTGTTTTAGTCAGTACAGCTGACACAATTTGGTTAATACTTCAGTGGGATCATTTTTCTGTATAAAGTGGTCCCTAACCCAGATGATGAAAGAACTTGTATGCATTTTTATTACAAGCAGTACTAATGAACCAAAAAGCCCAAAATGTAAATAAGAAATCTTTCCAGCTGCATGACAGCTCTTGTCCTTTTTTTATCTTTCTGAAATTTGACTCTCTCTATAGATAGAGACAGACAGACAGACATATTTTTTTGTCATAGAATACATCGGAACATAGTTCCGGCACCTTTTTTGCCTTAAATACAATAAATGTATGTTAAGAACTGAATATATAATTTTTTTAAATAAAAGATTACGCTGTGAGTTCTGGCACCTTTTTTCTTGCAAAAAAAGATGTGTGTGTGTGTGCACGCACACATTTGTGTTACAGCATTAGCATTCGCACTTGTGTTTTCCATTTTGTTGTTACTAGCCTTCCAACAAAAACGTTCCCTTTTCACAGTTGTAAACTGAATCAAGCTATCCATCTTTTCTATTCAGTCACTTCAATTGTATCTTCTCAACATTTTTTGTAATGTTAGGGTTTTTGTCTCCAAATAAATCCTTTGCTTGCCCAGAATTATACCTGCCATTTCAATATTTATTTCAGAATTTGAAAATATCCTCTTAAGATTTTTTTTTTCCTACCTTGTTTTATGTTAAGTAAATTACAAATTTGTGTCATCAGCAGATTGAACTACTTTGCTCTTCATTCTCAGAACAAAAAAAAAATCAGTGGTCCAAATAAAAACACTTGGGGACTCTCTTGCTTAAGTTCTTCCATTGTAAGAATTACCATCTACTTTCTATTATACAAGAATCATTTTCCTGGGTCCTAGAATGTGACTGAAAAAGGCAGAGTTACATGCCTTTCCAGTGTTTTTGACTAAATATATTCACTTAATTGACAGAAAAAAGGAAATTCAGCCAAACATTAGAAGAGTCAAATACTTCCTTTTTTTCAGCTAATTATTTTGCATCCTTTATCTAGTTCCATTCCTCCAATAGGCACCAGACTTCTACAGAGTCAGAGGTTTTGGACAACTATCACATATACTTATCTTTTTTTTTTACAAAAATTATGGAATTAGTTCAGAACCAACTGCTAGAGAAAGTGTATTATGTCGTCTGGATTCAGCTCTGGGTTTCAAACCTATGTTGAGGTCTGAATGTGAGTAGTACTATTCTAGTACTTTTGGACCTCTCAGTGACTTTCCTGATGGACTAGATGCTGGGGTTGAAGAATGAGGGCGCCATTTTACAGTGGTGATTGGAGAGGAGAGATTGGCACCTTGGCTGCTCCCTTGCAGAGTGCTGAAGGGGGTTGGGTCCTTCCCCTGTTAGTTAATAGCTATATGAAGCCATTGGGAGAACTTGTCTGGAAACTGTACATCACAACCCCAAGCCCCACTGAAGCTGCTGTCAATATCTTGTCCCAATGCCTTGAAACTTAGAATTTAGTTGGGAGAGAGCAAGCTTGAGTTGAAGGGTAGTGAAACAGCTATTGTGCATATATGTCCTCGGTATTATTTCTGGGCTGGGTTGCACCACCCCTGAAGGAGCAAGCCCTCAACTTGGATGTCCTCCTGGCCTCAAGGCTCCTGGATCAGCAGATAAAAGCTATGGATGATCTTTGCTCAGCACCAGTTGTGACTTGTCTTAGGGCAGCAGGATGTGACTGGTGGTTAATGATTTCAACATACACATAACTACTACTGCAAAGTGCTCTACATGCCTACTTGGCTGGCAATTCCAAGTCCTGTTTTGCAGTATAAAGCTCTTTTTGGTTTGGCGCTGGGCTACTTCAGGATCTCATCTCCCTATTGAATTTGCCCAACCTCTTTGAGAAACATCATCGTCTCCCCTTTTTTGGAGATTTGACTTCAGGCAGGTCTGAAGAGTAGCCTCCTGCAGGAAGTATGTTTGCTTACTTTGGCCCCGAATGTAGTCACATTCAGGAGCTCTTGAAAACAAATTTCCTGGAGGCAGTTTGTGGGCTGATGACATGCTATTTGGAATATATGTTTTTGCTGTTTTATCAAAATTTATATTTTGAATTTTTATTGTTTTTTATGTTGCAAATCACCAAGAATCTGCTTTTGATTATGGCAAGTTAAATGATCAATGAATAAATACACACACATGCATATACATATGTTAAGATTAATTTAATTCCTCAAGCAGATTACAAACTTCAAAAACATTTGGCATGGTAGTAAAAAAAATGTAATTTTATAGGAAGGTGACTAGAGCTAATCTTTCAGTTAAGCAATCTTTTAGCCTGAAAAGAATTAATCACAATATAGCAAAAAAAACTCTCAAAAACTGTCCTTTTTGAAGAATATTTTCAAATATGTACAATATTATTTTCTGGCTTGTTTCTTCTAAGTTTCTGCCATTTTATCAAGAACCAGAAGAGGTGCAAGAATTCTGGTTTTGTTGGTTTCTGCAATGCAACCATTTAGAACCATTTCATCCAAAATTATATGCACTCTGTCTAATTTGAACATGATCTGTTCATATATCAAGTTAAGGTTTTGTGTTACTCCTTCAAGCAAATAATATGAACTAAACTGCAAAATACCATATTTCATCAGTGCATTTATTTCATTTTTGGACAACTTAATTTAACTTTCTAATCAGAGATTTCAATAGCTATGCCAAATTTATGACACCATGGTTTATATATCAATTGAGAATTTGCAATCATAAATGAGTACATGAATGAAAAGAGACTTAGAAACATGAAATAGTAAAAGCAGATGTTTGTAATGTCAGAAATACTTGAATTCATTTTACAAAATCTACTGCAAAGGTCTCATTATAAAGTAACAAGTTTAAATGTTTAAATTACCCTAGTATAATTATTTTCATAATAATAGCAAGCTGGCCGTGTTAGAGTTCAGAAAACTAATGTGCTCTTGTTCCCATTTTTTTCTTTCAAACTGATATTGTTTTAATATTCAATATCCATTATAATACTCGTCTCAAGGATCTGCATAACCTAGTAAGAAATCAAGTGATAATAGCTCCTTTGGTTCTTTCAAATATTTAATTTGTTAACAATATGCTTCAACCTTATTTTATCAAGGGAGGTGATGTGTGATGTTACATCAGCTAGCTATTGTCTTCTACAGTAATCTCTATGTTACAAACTTGAATTTTAATTTGAATTCTTTCTGTTGACTTTTCTTCAACAGTCCTGAGAAACTAATTCGAAAGAAGTATTCCAAATTCTTTAATGGAGATATTTGGCCCCTAATTTTTCCAGAACAGCAGCTTCCAAGGGGGCTCTCTCTCTCTCTCTCTCTCTCTCTCTCTCTCTCTCTCTCTCTCTCACTCTCTCTCACTCACTCACTCTCACTCTCTCTCTCAGATTGTAATAAAGCAATCTGATAACAAATGAGATGGCTTCTATACTTAAAATACTACCTTTCTTATGTATGTATTTATGCGTGCTTTCCACTTGGAGTGAAACATTCTCAACTTTCACGTAGGCCTTAGGTTGTATTATGAAAATAGCAGAATTGGTTAAGAAAAGGGAGTTTTGTATCTCTGTTTAAAACTAGTGAATGAGTGTAATATATTTAACATATTGTGTGGGCACAAAAATGTTGTTTGTCATAAAGAGCTAATTTATGCAGAGATCGGGTATTTCAATACTGCTATAATTCAGCTGTCAAAAAACTAATAAATGCTACCATTTGGGGGGGGGCAGTAGGGGACCAGGAGAATTATTTGATAGTTTAGTATTTGATGTGATATATATATATTCCATTTTAAAGTTCAAAGTTTGAAAAAGCAACTGGAGAGGTAGCTAGAAGCTGATATGAAGGAAACCCTAAGAGGTTTCCTCATCATACCACCATGATGTGAGCTAACCACACCCTGCCAAGCAGCATTCCACAACTTCATTCCATCAGAAAGTATTTCATCTACTCTTGACAACCCAATGACTGTAACTTCTTCTACATTCTCTCAATCTCCTTTTGCTCACCTTGTTCTAAGTCAGGTTTCCCAACCTTGACAATTTTAAGGCGGATGTACTTCAACTTCCAGAATTCCTTAGCCAGTATGGGAATTCAAGGCCACCCGCCTTAAAGTTGTCAAGGTTGGGAAACCCTGTTCTAAGTAAACGCTTCAGCAACTAACTGGCTTTTTAAAAAAAATTAATTTATTTAGGTGCAACGTACAAAATATGGGTTTAAAAGGTGATTATCTTGCCTTGTTTTACTTAGCAATGAAATTAAAATTAGCATTTTTTCCCAGTCAAAAGAGATTGGCATCAATTTCAATTTCATCAGAGACATGTATTTAATGGATAGGAACTGGCTTCAATAATAATACATACTAATTTATATAAAATGTTTGTTGAGAACTGAAACAGATTGCTATTCTTCCCTATTATAATGGGACTCTGCATGATAACACAAATCATTGCCATGAGTGTATAGCTGATCTAAAATTATCCTTGGGTCTATATCTGTATGCTGTGATCTGCTGGGCATCAACAAACTGAAAGGAACCCTGATAAGAACTTTTTCAAGTATGAATTGTCTATATACCAATTTAATGTCTCTGATTTTGTGTACCTTGATCTGCTTGTGTATCAGTACAATCAAACAAGTCTTCTTCTGACAATGTAACAGTTGGTGCAGTCACCAGAATGGTTATTTCAATCATGAAAGGGTGGTTATTCCTTTAGCAGACATCATTAAAAGTTTGCACTTGAAAGAAATATATATTAAATGCAATGTCTACTACGGAGTAGCACACTTGGCTTTTGGCATTGATTATTTTGTGTATCTGCTTCTCTTATCTATGAGTTATATATTTTTAACTCTAACCCAATTCTTCCCTTTAAATGCTTTAACAGGCTTTTGTGCAATGTGCAGTGACACGTTTATTGCACATAATCAGTATAGTTACTCAGAAATCTATTACTGTTCACTAGGTATCACTTCAGCTATCTGGGTACAGAATTGCACTGTAGTGAGCAGTGCACAATCACAGAATCAAGATGTTCAAGTTTCATTTTCAGAAAGAAATGATGTATTTTTACTACAAGCATTTAATTCGTTTGAGATATGAATTTGCTGAAGCAGAATAGTAATTTAAACTATAGAAATTCAGCTTATTTTTAACTACTCCTCTCCAAATCATTCCTGCTATATTAAAAGATTATGACTTTGAATTGTTCCTCTTATAATTTTTGAATCAATATTTCTTTCCTAAATCAGTTCCCCGGGCAGTTATTCCAAAGAGTTTTCTTCCCACATTTTCAGGCACAAGCTTTTCAAATATTAATGTAATAAAGAACTCTTAATTCTGTTCTATGGGTAAAATAGTTTATATTCCAGCAATTTACAAAGAGTTGTTCTCTTATCTTATTTTACACATTGTTATACTGGAAAGTTTTTTAATAAAAGTAAAAATAGTTGTAACTTCCTTTTCCTAAGATGTTTTCCAGTTTTTGGTTAAGTTGTCTTATGCCTTCAAATCAGTCTTGACTCCTAATGACTGCCTGGACAAGTCCCTGCAATTTTCTTGGCAATTTTGTTTTAGAAGTGGTTTGCCCATAACTTCTTCCTAGGACTGAAAGAAAGTGACTGACCCAAAATCACCCAGCTAGCTTCATGCCTAAGGCAGGAATTGAACTCTCTGTCTCCTGATTTCTAGAGTGGATTTTAATCAGTACATCAAATTACCCTGGAATCCCCTGGTAGTTCTCAAACCAAGTACAAACCTGGCACAATCTTGTTATGCTTTCAGGACATATCAGTACTTCCACCTGCAGAGATAAGGTCTAATTTCTAATCAGCTTCCCCTGTAAGAAAATCCTGCAGGGCGGCATAATATAGCTTTGTGAAGGTTACACCATTTCCTTGCCTAAAATCAACCACTTAAAATGCTAAAAATGTTTTGATTTAATTGTTGAAATTCTATATTGAAATTGAGTTAATTGTTGAAATTTTATGTTGAATTTGAGTTAATTGTTGAAATTCTATGTTGAAATTGATTTAATTGCTCTTTTCTTTTCCAAAATGTTTCCAGTAAGATCTATTGTTGAGTGTGCTACATGGAGATTTTTGTATTGTGCTATTGTTGGGCATTTTTTTTAGTTATAGAGTGTTTATGTGTTGCTAGTACTGGTATTTACAGACTACAGGAATGCCAGTGACTAAGATGGAACACTATATAATCAGGTTTTGGAAAGAACAGGGTACAACAGAAGAAACAGCAAGAGGCAGTGAGAAGCAGGGCACAGAAAGAACGATGCGCAAAGGAGAGGACAGGATGATCTGAACAAACTAGAAAAGTATCTTCTGGGATGGACAGTAAAGAAGTCTTCTTGGTTGTTTGATCTGTCACATGGGAAGCTGAGTTTGTCAGAGCCACAAATCATCTGTGTTTTGGCTCCTATTAGAGTATGAGTAGCCAGGAAAATGGAGAAAACTGGAAGCTTTCAGAAGAGTAGCAGCTGCGTGGAAATGCCAATAAATAGGTTCCAGAAGAATTGCAGTAAAACAGAGAATTCCACTGGACTCAATTTGAGGCTGAAGTCAAATGAAAGAGTCTTACAGTTAGTATGGAAAATTGACTTCAAATTTTTGGAAAGGCTGGGGAAAATCTGAAAGAACTGGTTTTTGGAGCAACAGGGCTCACCGATGGGGATTGATGAGTTAAGGAATTTTGCACCTTACACTTGGTGTGCAGAAGTGTGGAATGGATGAGAAAGTAAGATTCCGATTCCTGACTGCTACTCATCCACCTTTACTTGTGGATAGGTATACGATAGGTTGGTTGCTCCATTTGGAACTAGATCAATAGGTGCAATGGAGCCTTCCTGTATGGGGAAACAAATTCCCACCCAAGGAAGGAATGATAGGAGGCACCAAGCTGGCTATGACATGACAAGAGAAATTTTGTTTCCGTCTCAGCTTTAGGCACCTCTGTCTCCTCCCAGGAACACAATGATTTACTTGTTTGATCCCCTTGGCCGCCAGATTAACTGCTCACTGTTTGTGCCAAATCTTGTCAGATGACTTAGACAATCTGAGGTTCTTTTAAACTAGAGAAGGAGAAAGCAGGAAAACAATTGTGTCAGGATCTGACCTTGATTCATGTTCTGCTTGGCTCACTATGACTAGTGAGGGACATTTGGCTAGACTTGGGAGAAGATTAATGAAGGAGGGGATAATTCCCTTCTTCCTTGAAGGAAATGGTGATGGTAGCCCATCTCTTGATCTAACTGTATTGGACTACTTTTACCTAATTTCTCTTCTGGGGGAAAACTCTTACAGAAAGTGTTGGTACTATATAAATGGAATTTCCCAGACTTATGGTTCTTGGAGATTTAAATCTGCTTTTTGGGGAAGGGTCTGAGGTAGATCAGTCACTATGACTCAAGTCATGGGCCTATCCCAGCCCGACATGGGATAATGGTCACACACCTGATCAGATAAAAGAGGGAGGAGCCTGCAACTGAGTAACAGGCAGAGAAAGAAATATAGAAAGGATCTACCATAATTAATCAGAAGTAAAAAGAGATGGCAAGAGATTTGCACTTTCAGATTTTCAAGATTCTGTTATTGTAGCCTTACAAAAAAGTAGAATTAGTTATCTTATTGTGATTCCTGTCTAGTCTACTTGGGACACTGATAGATTCCAGATTTAGCGTAGGTTCTGTGAAGATGCCTGAGGAACAATCTTGCCCTGGTATCTTGGAAAACCTATGCCTGAAGAAGTGGACAAGATCCTTGTAACTGTAAATCTGATTTAAACTTGCTCATTAGATTCATGCCAGTTCTGTTTGGCAAAGTCTGCCAGGAGGGAGATATATGAGTGGGTTCTGGTGGAAATGAATTCATCCTTGAGAGAACTTCTAGATCTATTAATTGAACTGTCGATGAAAAAAAAAAGGCATAGTGTTTCTATTCAAAGTCCACTTATGTTATCTTAGTTTAATTTTAATGGTGAATTTAGAGGCATGGTTTAGCATTTGGCTTATGTTGCAAAAACAGAAATCAAACACTAAAAAATCTTCCAAAATGCATTGCAAATCACCTGGAGATTTATGTCTACATTCAGATGTATCTTTCTTCTATCCCTGGTTTAAGTGAATATTTTAGAGTGTGAGAACTAGTCATCATGCAAATAATGTAATTATTTTATTATTATCATTTAAGAGAGTATCCACTGTGCTTTCTTTGGTGCTTCAGATTTAAAATAATGAAAAGATAGTAGAAATAACTAGGTTAAACAACAAATGCAGTTTCTTAAAATGCAGCACACGAAGGATTTTAAACAACTGGGTCAGTTTAAAAATCAGCACAGCATGATATTATTAAAGGCATGATAGAAAAGAAATATTTCCTGCTCTTCAAACTCAAAGGAAGGAGACAAATCCCTTTCAGGGGCAAGCTCAACTGGCATAACTTTCTAAAGGTGAAACTAGTTGCGAGCACCAGAAAAATCACTCCTTCAAATGAATAAGAACAGATATCATACAGTCAAACTACAAACATGCATCTGTCTTCTCCCAGATTTATTTGCTCACAAGTTGAGATCTAGTTGTGGGGTTCTTTGTATTCTCTGACTCAATTGTTTTTCTGCATATTTTATTACCAGGCTAAGCATCATCATTGTAATACTTTGGGTTTTTCACACGCATGCACTGATTACCCAGCCTAATAACAAAATGTCTGCCGGAAAACAGCCAAGCTCAGAGAACATCAAGAACTCAACACTTCAACCCTGAGTGACATATATTCTCTAGTGGATATATGTTCTCTTGAGATATAGATATTAGGCACTATTCTGAGTCCCCTAGTCCTACATGATGAAAATTCAGTGTCGCACAAAGAGAAAGCCTTTTAAGTGGTGATGTTCTGCCTGTGAATAGACTTCTGAGGTCCATATTAGAAGGCAGGTTTCACATGATGTTCACTTGCTATCAGTTTGATACCATGGAATCTGCTTATTTTCTGAGTTTTATTTTAACATTGGTAACTTTTAAAGTTTAAGAGTTTTCTAAATTGACAATAGACTTCATTAACTAGACTTTATACAATAGTGTGGCTTTCTATTAGTGTTCAAAATGCCTTTTTATGATTTGTGCTTAATACATTTTTATATACTTACTCCCAAAATGCAAGTCCGGAAGTTCGTAGATTTCAAGTTAATTCCTAAAAATGTTAAATGCTCAGTTTGGTTAAAAAAAATTGGTTAAAAAGAAGGGATAAGGATTCACATCTATAATCATGCCACCTTTCCTTTGTGTAAAATCTTCATGATCTTTCCACAATTTTAACGCTCACATATTTTATATTCTGGTAGAATATGATATAGCTTTAACTCAGCTATTTGCCAAATGGTATGCTATTATAGACAAGGAAGAGCAAGAACAGAAAAAAGAATAATTAGGTCGGTGGAGTCAAAAAGGATACATCTAATTCACTCTGAAAAAAATAACAAGAAAAACAAATTAGCAAGAGAACAGAACTGTTATTGTTTGGCTATTTTTTGCTAAAAATGATTTATATATTGTTTTTGCAAGCATAAGTATTCTAAATGGAGCATTCCTTCAATTTGCAAAGAGGTTTTCAATCTAGAATCTAGATTGAAGCAGAAAAATAAAAGTGACTTTTTATCATTTTTTTGTGCTGCCACTTCCTGTGACCCCAAAAGCTCATTTCTTATCATTTCTTCCAATAGAATGAAACACTTATTTTTATTATTCAAGTAAAAGTTGAATCTCAGAATGCTGACTGTGTTTAAACCCAGAGGGCATAAATTAGCCCTGAAGGTATGTTATGCTATCCCCCAACTTAACAATTGCCAATGTCAGCCTGCATATAAAACATTATTATATGCAAAATGAATTACATAAAGTCGACAGTCATATAAGGAAGTACCTTGCACATACAGTAATTTGAAAATCTCTAAATCTCATTCCAAAAATCTTCCCCTACTATTATACACTTTGTGAGTATAGATCATTTAGCAGAGAATAGACAATTCATAATGTATTCTCTTATTAAAATACTACAATCACAATAGCAATCAATAGGAATTGGTCTTGCCTCCCTGCTTGTTAAATTCAGAAGGGATAAAAAGTTGGATAGACTATATTTTACATAATCTATTTCAGTGCTTCTCAACTTCGACATCTTCAAGATAGGTGGACTTCAATTCCCAGAATTCCACTGCCAGCATACCACTTCTGAATTAAAATTGTATTTAAAAGATCTGTCAACAGTTTAGAGAGATTTGGGTATTTGGGGATGGAGCCCAAGTCCTCATCCTCAAGCCATCATAAACATGATACTGTTAATTAATCAGCTAATGGATTCATAAAAATGTTAATATGGGCAAGCTACCACTTTTTCTAATAATCTCACAGCATTATTACTTTTGATAACTTAAAGTATTTTGGTTTGATAGTGTATTTACTCATGCACAAACTGCAGAGCATTCTCCAAAAGTGAATCATGGAAAAATCTTGCTTGGATGGCACTTGAGGCACAAGTACTGCACAGCTGATAAAGCATACTATTTTTTGTAGGTCATGATCTAATGATGAAGACTGGACAGCCAACTGCTAGTGTGAGAAGGAAAAAATGCACTATGCATAACCCAAAGATTCTATATTCATACATTTCATTAGAATTATGCCCTATACACAGAAATACTACATGGCCTTCAGACTGACTGTTCACAGAACAATTACAATTGCTAAATTCATACTTACCACTCTACTGAAATACTTGTCCAAAACCTCAACAAAATTATGAATCAGTTCAAATACAGCCATCTCATTCTGAAATTAAGTTCAAAACACGTTTTAAAAAAGAACAATAGGCAGGTGTGCTAATAGGTTTTCTGCTTTTTACAATAGCTTACTGTATGCAGTAACTCTAAAATATTAAGAAGTGTCAAGAGAAGCAAAAATAGAAATTAAATCACCAAAGTTCTAGATCAAGGAAGAAGATAGGTTAAGGGCCTGTAAGTCTTAATCATTTTCTGGGATATTCTGCTTTGTTTGGATACTGTGGATCCATTATTGCTTTTCTGATCAGCCCTTTGAGATGAATTTCTGTACTTGATGTAATGTAGTAATGATAAATGAGAAGTATTGTCCATCTTGGCTATGCATCAAGTGCCCCTCCTGAATGAGATACCTCAAAGGTTAAAAGAAAACAGTACCCCAATTCTCCCTTAAATTCTGCATCTGCTGTACTAGCAAAGTAAAAGTAAAATGATACACTATACAAGTGGAATGCCAGGCTACAACACTGCACTGAATTTCATAGCAGAGAACACTGTGAGCAAATTCATTACACCCTATACATTGACACTGACATTGATGTTTTGGTCCATGGTTCCTGTTTGTAGCCTTGGGTTTTGCTCAAACGTTTTCTTTATTATAAATACATTTCATTCAGGATTGATCAATATATATTTCTAACATAATGAGGATAACATATTTCAGATGCATGTGCAGTAAAAACAGTATCTGGAAGGAAAGAAGAGGTAGACTATTTTCATGAAGGCCTGAAGATACAGAGCAATTGATCTGCTGACAGAAATAAGAGCCAATCAAACAAATAAATGTTGATATGATAAGGCTGCCTCAACTCTTGGGAGCTAGTTTGTGTCATATGAATTCACAGTATTCAGTTTAGACATCTAGCTAAATCTATCACTACAAAAATTCATGCCAGCCTTTTGATCTTTAATGTACCACAGAATTTTTTATTTGTTGCCAGGGGATAACACTAGTATCTGCTGGAATGTTTCTTGTAGCTTGTAGCTTATAAAAGTCCATTACTCTTCTTTTTAGCCTTCAGATTAAATATAACAGCGCTAAACATTTGGACTTGCTGTGTCCAGTTTTGGTTCCAGGACATAGTAGAGAATAGAGAGCAAGAGAAATGGAACAGAGAATATCTTGCGTTGCATCTAAGATTCATATGGGGAAAAAAACTAAAAATACAACTTTCATTATAAAGCTTTTTACAGTTCTGAAGCAGAGTGCAATTTCAGTCTTTCTTTATGTCTGGCTACCCTATTATTTTGTAGTTCCTTTTACCTCACTGCATCAGTTCATTTTGTTAGCAAAGCACAAAAAACTGGCTGTATAATATGGAGGCAAGCTCTAAACCAGGGTTCCCCAACCCCTGATCCGTAGACCGGCACCAGTCCATGGCATGCCAGCAACTGGGTCGCGCAAATAAGCCAAGCCCCATTCAAGGGATGCAGGGAGCATGCAAAACCACGCCACCCTCCAGTCTGCAGAAAAACCATTCTCCATGGAACTGGTCCCTGGTGCCCAAAAGGTTTAAACCATTGGAAATATGTAGATTAAATCACTACAAGCCTTGCCACCTTTGAAACCCACATCTCTCACCAAATATATACAAACAGGCCAAAATATTTCTACTTCATTCCTCTGGTGATAGCATTGCTACCACATCCTTGTGTTTCTTGGGGGTCAGCCCCCAAAGTTGCCTGCCCAGCATCCGAACCTTCCGTCGAGCCCTGAAGACTTATCTGTTCATTAAGGCCGGGCTGGCCTGAATTTTTCATCTGCTTTGTACCCATTGTGAACCAAACCCTGCATATTTTAAATTTTTTAAATTTTAAATCTTGGTTTTAGCATTTTGACTTTTAGC
>JANHFO010000907.1:90265-101374 GCA_032468095.1 Pareas carinatus
ATAAATAAATAAATAAATAAATAAATAAATAAATAAATAAATAAATAAATAAATAAATAAATAAATAAATAAATAAAGCACCTGAAGGCAGGACAAGATGGAATGGATGGAAACTAATCAAGGAGAGAAGCAACTTAGAACTAAGCAGAACTTTCCTGACAAAACAATTCATCAATGGAACAGCTTGCCTGCAGACATGGGTGCTTCATCACTGGAGGTTTTTAAGAAAATACTGGACAGCCGCCTGTCTGAAATGGTATAGAGCCTCCTGCTTGAGCAGGGGGCTGGACTAGAAGACCTCCAAGGTCCTTTTCAGCTCTATTCTGATTGATTTATTTTCTATCTGTGAGCATCTAATGCTAGAATTCCCTTGTAACATTGCCATTGCAAAGAATTTGAGAAGTTGCAGTGCAAACATCTGGGAAGCTGCTGCCATGGGAGATGAAGGGATTATGTGATAGATTTTTAAATGTTGTAAACTGGCTGGAGTCACCTATGTGTGAGTTGGCCAGCCATATTACAAGCTGCTTTGTGTAATATTTAGTTTTGCTGATATAGAAGCAGCATTGGAAAACAATGTGGTGCTGTTGAAAGTATAGCTATTGGATCAATTTATTTTGTCTTTTTATAAAATGGCTTTCCTGTTATTCATCTCTGAGAAGAGCAGCTATCTAAAGGAATCCAACATCTATGTATTCAGTAACATAAATATATAGAAATATGCTGTGTATGATATTAATAAAAATTTGATTTGTATCAAATTTTCTGGATAGCTATTTCCAAATGTTGTTTTAATAGACATATGCCCTTTCATGTGGATAACACTCTTCTGTCTTTGAGTGTGAACATTTATTTCCTTCTCTCCCTTATGCGAGGAGAATCTCTCAACTATCAATATTATCTTAAAAGAAAGCTAGAAATCTCTCTGGAACACTACTTGCACCTTAATAAATCATTAGCTACAGTAAGTACTGAAACTTGGCAAAATCTCATTTGCCCATTCTGGCATTTTGGCACCCTTTATTTTATTGTTAGTATACCATGTGGGAACATAGTTAAGCGTTAACACACATTAAGAAAATAAAATATTCACTTTAAAAAGATATGGATTCTATTGCATATAAAGATATTATCCTCCCACCACTCACAGCCATCCCAAGAATCCTAGTATGTTTCCTCTAAAGTTAAATTTTCCAAGATCCAGGGATAGCACTGTAGTTATTACCCATTCTACAAATATATGTTCAACTACATAAGTACACATTCAAATTTTCCTGTTCCACAACATTTTCCTGTCAAACTGGCTTTACAGGTTCTGCAAATTTTAGAGCCTAATGTCTGATGGTACAACTTGCCCTGCAATGGAAATGGTAATTTTTTTAAAAATGTGAAGCTCTATTCAACAGTGTGAATACAGTAGAATTGACACTTTGATAAAACACGTTTTCTCTTCCCCAGTAGATCCAAAATTTGCTCCAGAAGTTTGGAGAAATTTCTGAAATGATTTTGGGCGTGTGCCGACTATTGAAGGAAGCAAAAGGTAAAAGAGAGGAAATCCCATTGTGCAAGCAGAGACCTGCTTGAATTTTATCAAGTTTCAGAGACTCTTTAAAGAATCGGTGCTTATCTACGGCATACAACTATATATCTCTATATTTAAAGAGAGGTCAAGGATTAAAAATACAATCTATTTCTCAGGAATGTGCTACTTTTTAAAATGTTTCCTTCAAGATTAAATCTGACTAGCATAAGGTAAAATCAGTTTCATCGTGCCAGTGATTTGTACTGGAATTGGGCAAAGAAACTTCTACTTTGGAATGAATTACGGTGTTCTTGTTCTATTTCATCAATTTGATATAACTCCAATCTGTTTTGATCAAGTGGAGTAAATCATTTGTGGCAAATGCCAAGGTACGGTTATAAAGAAAGTAATTCCCATTGGTCATCAAAAAGTACTGCACAACATATGGACCCATGCTCTCCCATGAAGATTTAGAATAAAAATGCTGTTGATGATGTACAGCACAAGTGCAACACAGAACTGGAAACAAAATACTATGGCAAACTATCAAGTATTGAAAGTGCAAAAGAAATACACATTTCTTCTGTCTGTGTATGTGCCTTCAAGTCAATATTTACTCCTGGCAACAGCCTGGATAAGTTTGTACAATTTTCTGTGAATATATTTACACACTGATCTGCATAATAGGCAAATACAATAAGATCTGAGATCAAAAGAGTAATATACTTCTACTTATATAGAAGTATATTAGGGTAGTTAGTAGAGAATAATCATTCCTACATCTTTATGAGACATAGAAACTATAGTCAACACAATCTGATGCACTGCCAGATAAACACTGAAGTTTTTTATTCTCTATCCTTTGGTTAATTTTGATGTTATTGATAGATGAATACTGGATTTCTTGCTAGGAACTTTGTTTTTGTGAAACACTGCCACTATGCAAACTAACAATGTTGCTCTTATTTACAAAGGAAGGTTTAGTCCTTGTTCTAAATATAAAATGTAATTATGAATCTGGTTAGGTATATCTGAATTTATTAATTTCATATTAATTAAATTAATGTTTACTGTTATTCACATGCCTACATAATTTATCTCTCCTATCATCCATAGTTCATAGATGAGCAAAGCTAACAATTTTTTTTCCTGATCAAGATGTAAGTAAGATTTTCTACTTTCTCTTAACACAAGCCTTGTATTTGCATCAGATGTGATGCTTCGGGCACAACTGTAGTGATGATAGCAGGGCTGGAATATGCTCATCTCCTATGGGCTGGTTTTGGCGGCTGTGGTCATGCCCTTTCCTCTCAGGTCACTATTAATGTCCTTGTACCCACATTTCGCTTTGTGGATGACATGACATGACAGCAAGTGAGGAACAGCAAGACTAGCCTCACTAGAGAAGACAATAAACCAGAATCTACCTGTGTTTTCTTTAGTGAACTTGGTGAAGCCATGTTAGACCAGGTAGACCAGAATATCTCTATTTTACAATTTTAATGAACCTAGTACTGCTAAAGCAAGGGGTAAAATTGCCTAAGAAGACAGTATATCACTGCACTAAAAAAGTGATAGACCAGAACATTTTCGAACAGTCCATGTACCACTTTCTTTGGAGTTCTTCATATTGCTAGAGAGAGAGATAGCCAGGGTCTCTCAAAACTAAATTGTAAAGATTATAAAGAAGATGGGCTCCTATATGAGTCCAAAAGCTTGGTACACAAATCCCCTGGTCCTGGTGACTGACCCAGATTAGATCCTGTAAAGATTCTGTCAGATGGTTAAACTTGCCATTTCTGCCATATATCTAGACATGACAATTCACCCAGGCCTAGGCTCATACCCCTTTAGGGACAATAACTGATGGTTATTTTTTCCCACTAGTTGTGAAACCTATGAATTGTTGTACCTTAACTTGCCATGCAATGAACTGTTGGGGAGAGCTTCTTCAGTGCAATGGTTAATGTATAAGGTATAGAAACCAGGAAATTATGAGTTTCAGTTCTGCTTTGGGCACGAATACAGCTGGTTGACCTTGGGCAGGTCACTTTCTCTCACCGGTGGGAAGGAAGCAATGGCAAACCTGAAAAAATAAACTTGCCAACAAACTTGCAGGGACTTAGTCTCTGAGAATCAGACACGACTGAACAGAAGATAAAGCAAATTGTTAGGACAGTAGCACTCACTAGGTTGTTATTGAGACAGAGTAGAGACCAGCTACAGAGGCAGGCTGGTCTGTTGGCATGTTTTATGTGGTCTCATGGACTGGGGCAAATCACATTAAAATAGCTGTCTGCCTGGAAGTATCCTTAGCAGATATTCAATGCGTACAGGAAGTCCTCTGTCCACCAGATCTGACAATACAGATGGCATCCCCAAGTAAAACAACAATAACAAACACTTAAAATATTAATAAGTGGTTGTAATAATTGCTAATAGATTTTGATATGACTTCAAGAGAAGAGGTTGATTAACAGCTGATGGTGAGCGTCCTCTCTGGCACTTGCACAACAGCTGTCTAACAACTTTGACATCAACACACGGTGGAAAGCTAAATGGGCAGCTGAATGACCAGATACAGGCAGTTACATAGTTGACCCTACACAAAAGGTGCCAGGTTTCGACTTTCCTCGCCAGTAATGGACAACTCTGAACAGGATCTGTACCCAACATGGCATTTGCCAGGATCCATTGTTTAAGTGAGGTCTTGTCTCTACCCCTCAGTGTGATTGTGGTGCTCCTCAACAAAATATTTATCACGCTGTTTACGAATGCCCATCAAGAGCCTACACTGGCCCTATATCTGGCTTTTTTGAACATAGACCACCTTCTCCTTGAATGGCTGGGTGGACTAAACATTAAATCTAAAATACCTTAAGTCCATGCATTTTGCAAAAAATAAAATAAAAAATAAAATAAAATAAAAAAAATAAAAATAAAAATAAAAATAAAAATAAAAATAAAAATAAAAATAAAAATAAAAATAAAAATATGACAAAGCTTAGAGACTGTGTGCAAAGAAACAGAAATAATGTTCTAAATATTATGATTTGTTTAATTAGCTTCTGACTAATTAATTCCTGGGGAAATCTGTGATTTTAAGAAACTGCAAAAGGCAGTTTGTTGATAATATTGTAAAAACACTTTAAAAAAATGAAAAAATACGGCATTCACTTATTTCTATTCACAACTATAATGCAATTTTGGAAGCTAAATTGTTAAGAATGGTTGATAATTCTGAAATAACAGTGGAGATGAGAACTGATACATAGTTAATATGACATATATGCATACAAGGTATTTTTACAAGTAGTGTCAGACTATCAATATCAATATCAATGTTGCTGTTAAAATAGAAAACAAATATCCTGACTGGAATTTATCAACACGTGGTCATACCAGGAAATTAACCTGGGACCTTCGACATAAAAAAACAGCTGTTATACTACTAAGCCATAACCTCTCCCTGTAATTAGTAGGGCTGACAGGGTGTCTGAGAAAATCTTTACTGTCTCTTAGAAGAGGAGGTGCTACTAACGTCTTTGAAAATCTTAAGAGGTTTTTCCTAGAAAAAAAATCCTCTAGAGCATATATGTCAAAGCAGGGCCCGAGGGCCAAATCCGGCCAACGGACTGTCAATCCGACCTGTGGAGCTGCCCTGGAGATGGCGAGGAACTGGCTCTCGCCATCTCGGCTCTGGTCCACCTCATCCGGGCCAGGCATATCCGCTGAGCATGCGCATGAGAGGCGATGAGAGTGCAGGGGCTGGAGCTTGTTGGTCCCCGCCACTCATTGGTCCGCAGTGACGGCCAGCTGGATGTGGGCTGGGGCACTCCCAATAAGTCACTCTTGGCCCTGCCCTTCCTGCCCCACACTCACCTCGCCTCGTGGCGGCAGCAGCAGTCCTCTGCAGTGGTTAGCTTGGCTCAGGGCAAGACAGCCTTTTCTCAATAAGCATCTTTGTGGCCCCTTCTGGTGGGGTTTTCCAAAAGCGGAGTGGGACTGCCATGTGCTCATGCCCCCTTCTCCCCCCTTCCAGCCACAGCCAACTGATCAAGAGCGTACAGACTCAGCTGAAGCACTGCCAGCCTTTCTCTGACACCAGCCCTCCCCCTCCATACCTGCGTTGCTTGTGTGTGTTTCGCAGAGGGATCCTTGTACTGCAGGGATTCGCCCCAAGGCACAATCCTCCATGCCTCCCAGCAGCCAATTGGGGCTTTGAGAGGTGGGCCTCTGCCGAGCTGTGGAGGTGCTGGCTGGGGCAGTGGTAGGCAGGTCAACAGCAGCAGCCGGCCAGGCGGGCCAGGCCTTCACAGAGTGCCTGATCCTGGGCCAAGCGGCCTGCTGCTGCTGTCTGCCCGCCTGCCACCGCCCTGACCATTGCCTCCACAGCTCAGCAGAGGTCCACTCCTCGGAGCCTCGAGTGGCTGCTGGGTGGCACGGAGGTTTGCGCCTTGAGGCGAAGCACTGCAGTACAACCATCTCTCTGTGAAACACCAGTGATGCGGGGATGGAGAGAGGGCTGACATTGGAGAAATGTCAGCGGAAGCTCAACTGAAAAGTCCAAGAACCTTCCAGAAGGGAACAGGGTTAAGGTGAGGAGTTCATTGGTCTTTTCCACCTCAGGAGTCCATGAAAATACTCCCCTTTAGAATTAGTCTACAGGTTGTCTTCCATTTAGTGTCTGTTCAAAGTTACAACGGCACTGAAAAAATTGACTTATGACCATTTTTCATACTTATAACGGTTGTAGCATTCCCAAGGTCACATGATCAAAATTGTTCATATTTATGACGGTTGCAGTGACCTAGGGTCATGTGATCCGCTTTTGCAACCTTCTGACAAGCAAAGTCAATGGGGAAACCAGATTCACTTAGCAACCACATGATTCACTTAACAACTGCAGCGATTCATTTAACAACCATGACAAAAAAGGTCATGAAGTGGGATACAACTCACTTAACCATTGTCTTGTTTAACAACAGAAATGTTGGGCTCTATTGTGACCATACGTCAAGGACCATCTGTATGATATATAGTCTTACATGCAAACAGCCCTTTCAGGACAACCATAATGCTGATGCTGCCCTCAATAAATCTGAGTTTGACACCCCTGCTCTAGAGAAATACAAAATAGATAGGAATGAAAACTGTAAAGCAAGGAGACAGAAGCAATTTCAAAAACTCCACAATTGTTTCTACGTCTCCAAGATGCTGTTTTAAAGAAAATTTTAAAAAGAAAAAAAATTAAAGAAGGAAAATTAAAGGAAGTTAAAGAGAGGAAGAGAACTTAGAATTTGAGAATTTCCAACTTCTCATAAAATTCAGAGCCCGAAAAATTCCTTTTTAAAAAATTAAACTGTTTCTCTTATTTCTTATCATTGGCACACTCTGATAAGTTAGTTCTCTATTTGGACATATTTTTAATTTAACTGAAAGAGCTATAATCCATTGCATTCGTTTCCTTCTGTCTAAATGTAAGCAGAAAAATGACTGAAATGTGATTAGTTTACTTTTGATGCATTCCAGTAGTCATTAAGGAGATTGGGGCTATAAAATGATTAAAGTTCTGACCCCAGACTGATTATAATTTTAACTAACAGATATTTTAATTACTTAAGAAATTTAAAAAAAACTTCATGAATTTTTTCTGATGTTTGGAAAAGGATCCAATTTCAAAACATAAATATTTAATGCTAAATTGAATCAGATGTTGCAATGATTGAAAATCAGATTAATGTATGTGTGTCAAAAGTAATACAACAGGGAATGGAACAATTCACAGACCCAGTAGAATGATCTGAGAATGCATGAAGTAGTCATCTTTGAAAGCTAAGTAAATCTGGAAAAAGTCAATGCACCGATGGGAAGGAAACTGAGAAGTTCACATAAATTATTTGGAATTCTACAAGGAAAAATATACAAGATTCAGTATAATCTTGTAACTGATGTGTGTATCAACCCAAAAATATGATTTCTGAGAGATTTAGAAGTATGTATAATAATGATAATAATGAAAATTAATTTATATGAAAACAAGAAATTTGATTCTACAACTTGACACCAATTTTTTTATTCTTTTATTCTAAAACTGATCAGAAGACTTCTTTGCAAGGATGGTTGATGGAGAAGAAAATCTGCAACTTAATTATATTCTTCCATGAAGGACACTAATGTATTCAGGCATTACCTTTTTATCATTAAAACTAAAAATAAATGTTACTGCCATTCAAAAACTTAGCAGGATTGATATTTATTGAAAGTTGTTATTCACAATCTTGAGTAATGACAAATGGGAGATTAAATTGTAATATGAAATGCTTAGCCTAAAATCTCTTTTCAGCAGAAAGACTAGTTGAGGGACCATGAAAGCTAAAATAAAGATGTGAGTACATGGGAGTATGGGATGCTTCTCTTTCCCTCAACCATTACAGTGCCAACTTCTGAGAGCATCACCTCTGGATAACAGAGAAATCACTAATTAAGATTTTCATTTTGAATTAAGGTTGCATGCAGTCTTTAAATCAAAACTGTAGTTCTTTCTCATTATTAACAAGTACATCTAGCCCTCTAATTTTTTTACTTAATCCTTTTTAAGACCATTAATGCTAATAACCATTGCAACAGCCTATAGAAATGGATCTGACCAGTTAATTATGTGTTATGAAAGTACTTCTTTGCTTTCTTTGAAATCTGCTACCTTTCGGTTTGAATTAGTACTTTGAAGTACTGCTTTTGAGAGTCAGTGTGGTGTAGTGGTTAAGACACTAAACTAAAGCAGGGGACCCAGGTTCTAATCTTCCCTTAGGCACAGAAGCCAGCTGGCTCACCTAGGGCCGGTCACTCACTCTCAGCTCTAATTAGAATCAGACTCTGACAGAAGCTGGCTGAAAACAAAACGTCTCATCACATCATGTACTGAAAGCTTTGTTATATGAAATGAAAAGACTCTATTTCCAAAATTTGCTGGATGAGAAATAGGGACTATCCTACACTGAGATCTATTCAGCTTCTTTGTGGTAATTAAGAAGTAGCTGTTCCACAGGGGGCCTAATATCAAACTGTGTTTATGAAACTGGGCCCTGGGGATAAGCTGCTGTTGCTACTGTACCATACTTCCAGATGCACAGAAGCCTCTCTAGTTCAGCTACCAAATGTCATTGAGGAGCTATTATGGGTTCATCTATATTGAGTAGTCTAGGTGGATTCCTCTCATACTATGGAAAATTTCAATCAGTTCCTTCATCATGGACCAATTACTTCTTTGTGACAAAGGGGTTGACTAGAAACCCTAGTTTCTATTGTAAGAATGGGCCCATTCAAACATTCTACCTCAAGGACCTGATGGATACAGAGGGCTTCAGATAGGATTTGGGGAATGTCCAGTGATCTAGAGCAGTGGCCCCCAACCTTTTAGACACCAGGGATCGGTTCCTGTTCCATAGAGAAAGGTTTCTCCATGGACTGGAGGGTGTGTGGTTTTGTGTACTGCCTGCATTCCGCAAATGGGGTATGGCTTATATGGTTCAGCTGCTGGCATGCCGCGGACCGATGCTGGTCCATGGAACGAGGTTTGGGGACCCCAGATCTAGAGGGCAGTTCTTTGAATGCCTAGTTGGACTATGGAACCCAATGGCCAGAAGAACATTAAATAAGCTTATTTCTAAATAGCCTCTCCACACCACTGATGGTTATTCTGAGGAGCTGTGGGAAATTACTGTTTATTAATATATGCAATCATGTTATTATTTATTAAATTTGTTTGTCACTTATCTCACTGTGATATACCAAGCATACTCAGGGAAATTAAATGGGTGAAGAGATTTATAGAATGACAGTGGGCAAACGAAAAGAAGCAAATATAACCAGACACAGGAACGAGTTCAGGTTCAAATATACTTAAAGTGATAAGGATGGTGAAGAAGAATTCCTTTTTTCCTTACTGTATCTGTGGAATGAATTGAATGTTGGGTGGATAGGCTACAATGAGGCCTGCAGTGGTTCTTAAAGATGTTGACAGAGTTCTTTGTAGCTGTTGCTCCACCACATGTAACCTTGACCTGTCCCTATCTAATTAAAGCAGCCAAGGGAAGGCTTGGAGGTCGATGAATGAACCTGAATAATAATAATAATAATAATAATAATTTTTATTTCTATCCCGCCCTTCTCCCGAAGGACCCAGAGCGGCTTACAGGCATAATAAAAACACAAATCACATGGATTATTGTCATTTACTTCACATCAGGCTGACCTTGAAGATCAACAAGGGGGAGGCGAGAGAGTTGAGAGTTCAATCCTAGGCAGCGATAGATATTTCTCTAACAGTGTACAAAGAGAAAATATCTGCTGTGAACTCCACATGGGTGTCAGGAAGGGCATCCTGTCAGTAAACATTCAGCTCCATTCAGCCACCCAGACTCCACCCCGAAGCAAAGGATTACACAGTTGTAAAAAGAAAAAAAAAGGTCTGTTACTATTATTGCATGTCTTACTATATACAAAAAAGGGGATTTTTTTGGGTACATTGTTTCCAAACAATTTATACATTTATAAATAAAGAATGTAAAATATAAATTAACAGCAAAATATTTTGAAAACAATTTTGATTACTTTTATATTATATAATTTAACGAGGGCATACGTTTTCATTTTAATTTAGTTTATGAGCTGTTTCCCTTAAAGAACAAGACATTTCGGAGAAAAAAAATCAAGAACACAAAAGAATGTTCTGAGAACAATTATTAATCTATAGAAGTAGCAATAGCATGGAACATTAACCCTCTTTAAAGAGTTCCAAGAAGAGACAGAGAACTCTATCAAACCAAACTTGTGTCCAGATTTCCGAATGGGAATGGAAGAAGAACTCTCTTTTTAAAAATATATTGAAAGACAAAGGGACCTTGTCTTGAGGAATTAGTTTTCTGAGAGTCAGATTTGGGGAAAGAAACTGGAAAACCCTTATCGACATTTTACTTAGAGGTTCAAATTATCTCATTTTTGGATTGAGAATGAGCATAAATTGTAATCTGCAAAGTAAAAGTAGAGGGTATGATTCTCAGAACTGTTAGCTCAATATTGACTTAACAAGGGATTAGACATATCTCACCGAGAACCAATATTATTATTAACAAAGTGCTGCATTCCAGTGGGTTTTTTTATAATTTCTGGATTTTTTCATATTTGATTTCTGATTTTTAAATTTTTATCAATTATTTAAAAAAAGACTAGGAAAGTTCTATAATTTACAGAAATTATTTTTTATTTATTTTGATATAGTTTGCCTTTAATTAGTAGCATCAATAATGCATTCATGCTCAGATAAATAAGGGAAAAGGCAAACTTTGGAAATGGAGGTCCTGATTTTGACTTTGGGGCAGAGGAAGCTTGATTTTACTAAGGGCTATGAGAAAAACCTACAACAAAAAGCGATAAAGATCTATTATTGTCAGTCGCACGGTCAGTCAGAAGTTGTAAAATTATTATTATTATTATTATTTAGACTTATATACCGCTTCGCAGTGCTTTATAATCCTCTCTAAGCGGTTTACAGAAATCAGCAAATTGCCCCAAACAATCTGGGTCCT
>JANHFO010000907.1:157665-172496 GCA_032468095.1 Pareas carinatus
TTTAATTTGCTGTACACCGCCCTGAGTCCATGAGGAGAAGGGCGGTATAAAAATCTAATAAAATAAATAAATAAATACTGCAAGGCCAACCTTTCTATTTTGAGGGGCTTACAGGAACACTCTGAACTCTTAACTCTTGTGGAAGGTGTAAAAGTAGACCATACCAACTCCAGTACCATAATGTGTTAAAATTCACAATTCTGTGACCCAAACAGTTTTAAAAACTATGCCCTTGCATCCATAAAGACTATGCTCACATAGCATTTTAAAAATATGAATAGTATGCATGCCGTACATACAAGAACTGAACAAAGAGATAACTCATTTGAATAATTTCCGCTATCTAGGAAGTGAGCAAAAGTCACTGTGAGTTGGATTTCATCTGATCCACTTAAGCTAAAAGCTTAATTCAAAATATAAACTGAAAGTGCAGCTCTGCAGAGACAGTGGCTTGGGGAGCAAGGAGGATTAGCTGTCTATCTGTATGAGCTTCATGCCAAATCTTAGTATAGCTTAGCAGAAGGGAGAATATCTAAACAGTCATTGTTTTCAGATTAGATTAGAATTTCCAATTAGAATTAAATTTACTGAGATAGACTATTTTAACAGAATCTTACTAGTGTGATTGTTTTTCCTCTCTTCCTAATACTATCTCATTTTCAAAAGGATTAATTAATGCTTCTTCCCTTTTTCTTTTTTTAATACTTTTTATAATACTTTTTATAATATTCAGGTTCTGTCTCTTTCCTTCAACTTCATGGCTCTCTCTATATAGCATGCTATTCTGTCCTTCAAAAACATACATTTTCTAATGGTTGACTCAAATTATTGTTCTTATGTATCTATAATTTCTCATATACTTATTATATCTAAAGATTATATCAATACAATGAGTTTCTCAATGGAGAATCATATTCAAGTAATGTAAAAATAGCTGGAGCTTTTATTCACTGAAAAGTTCATGATTGTAAAAGTTGGCTGCCCAGAATTCAATGATTCTCAGAATCCAATGATTCAATTAATGTTTTTATATTTGTATGTTGTTTCTTCAAGTCAATTTATCTTTTGAAAAATGTATCCACCTTTCTTTTCTTAAACTCTCAGATCAGAAATTACACTACCTCCTGTCTTCATGTATGAGGCTTTACATGACTTTTGCCTAATCAACACATGATGCAATGTAACATCTGCATCATTCTCTTGAATCAAAGAATTGGGAGTATTCAGAATAGACAAGCTGGTTGAATTTTAAAGAATATAGACAAAGAAGAGCAGTGGGAAAGAAGAATGGAATGACAACAAGGATGAGAGAGAGACCACAAGAGACAGGGATTATTGTGACAACCAAAAGCTGCCAGAGAATAGTGGTTGATGGCAGATCAGATGAATTATGATGCAGCCCATAAACATGTAACTGCATGATTGGAGACAATAATCGAGAACCAACTGAGAAGTCTGCTTGGTTTGAGATCTGGAGAAGTAGAGGTGGTTGTTGGAAAGAGTACGAGAAGAATTGGACAGTTAAAATGTTTGTGGTGTTTTGGATTATGATAAGTGGTAGAAGTGTTGGTGGTACAAGAAATCCTTTGATTAAGAACTGAAAAGTGGTGGTGGGCTGTCTCCTTCTGGACTCTTGTAAGAGCAGAGGTTGTGGGTGAGGTCATGGAGTTTTATACTAATATGGGAGCGCATGATTACATTATTGACTGCATTATTATATCAGGCACTGAGTGAGAGAGTAATGTGGTTGAAAGAGGTTGGGAGAGAGATACCATGATACCATTCAACTAGAGGGGAGATGGAAGGAGAAAATGGAGGTTTCTGAAGCTTTTGTATTTAACAACATTTGCTTAATTCAAACTGTTTATTAAATCCAAGCATAGGTTGAATTTAGTAATCCTTATTTACTACTTTACTGCTACAGTCTCTTGATTCAAAGAGTTAAACTACAACCACCCATAAAGGATTCTCATTAATTTTCTATTCAGATATCAGTCCAAGATCTATTTTAATTCTTCCTAGTTTAATTATTTTTATTTAATTATTTCCATTTTATTTTTCCATGATTTGTTTTAATTCTTCCAATTTAATTTAATTTAATTTAATTTAATTATTTTTATTTTTATTCTTCCAAGATCTATCTTAATTTTTCCTGTGCTTTCAGGCCAGTTCCATTAATTTCTAATTTTCTATCATTCTTATTATTCATTCATAATTTCAGCTGCATGGTTGATAATAAACCTTACCTGTGAATGGCAGCTCCACAGATACTAGACTCAGAGGCATACTCAATGTTTCCATAGACAAAGAATTGCCATATATGACAATTTGCTGGACAGATGACATGTGCTGGATCCTTTCTAAGATCATATCCTCTTGTAAAACATGTAATAACAGTAGGGACTACAGAGTGGAAAAAAATACATAGAACTTAAGTTTCATGGAAGTATCAGCACAATATATACAAAATATCTACATATAAATTATATTTTACATTACTATCAGTCCAAATGAATCCACTGCATGACAAAAGCCTCTTTACTAAAGGTTATAGGCTAATCTACCATACTGTTCCAGTGTGCTGTTTTTTTTCTACTTCCCAATCTAGAGCTGAGATAAAAAGTCAGGGGAACAAAATTATCATAATATATCCAATGCAAATGTAAACATTATTTGTCCAATAATTCCCTTTAATCTTAACAACAGCCAATCAAAAAGTATCTGCCTTATAGTGATATGCTAGGGTTTGTATCTTATGCCTCAAGTAATGACATTAGATTCATTCAAGCTTTAATTAAAAAAATTCTGAGCCTATCATTCTGTAGAAATAATTTTAAATACTTTGGTGAAATAACAAGAACCAATGGGAGTCTTCTATGAGAGAGTTCCCCAATGTTTCTGGCTGGTTCTGTGCAAGTGGCCGGCAAATGCACATGTGCAGCTCCATCTACGTGATGGGTGTGCCTGCTGCTCATGCAAATGGAGTGTGTGCACACCCATTCACCTGCTGCTCGTGCAAGTAAGAATGCATGCGCATTCTCGCCGGCCATTTCTGCAACCCAGTTGCAATCCCCTGAAGGCCCACTAGTGGGCTGTGACCCAAAGGTTGGGAACCCCTGTTCTATTAATTGGACTGTTTATAGGTATCAGTAGTTGTATTCCTTTGGATAAATATTTAACATGCATGGTCCCGAACACTATAACTATACTTTCTATCTTGGTATCCTTACTGTATGCTTCAAAGATATAAACTGCTTGAACAACAAAAAAAATCTTATTCAAAAATGCTATTTAACCTTCTACAGTAGATGTAGCTACACTATTTATCTAGTAGAAACTAAGAAATTAAAATTATGACCTTTTTAAATTGAGTATGAATTCATTTGCATTCATCTGCATTTTTTTAAAAAAAGAATTTGTTTCATCTTTTCCTGACTGTTGAATTTACCTCTCTAAAATATAACCAGTAGACCAAATTATAATTCAGGAATTGTAGAATATTTGAAAGGCAATACAAAATTGGTTCCTAAAATACAGCATATTATTGGATTTGGATTTGTACAGTACAGAAAACACAAGAGTTGAGTTTTGAGATTAATTTATATATTTAAATTAATTGCAAAATAGCGCTGGCTTGAAGGGATGCGCGCGCACACACACAGATTTCAAATACTTAATCAATTAAACAATTAATTCAGTCTTGAGAAAAGATAATGACTTCTTTTCCCAAAGAATTTTCAGTCTTTATGACAGGCCTCTTTCTAGATTTTTTTTAAAATTTGTCATCTGTTTGCAGCCTTCTAAAAATGCAATGGTTCAGTTAATTCTCAAGTACTCTCTAAAATTCCTCGTCTGGTACATCCTGCTCTAAAGAAGCAGGCTCCCTAAGGAAGACTGCAGCTTCAAAGAAAACCTGTTCCTTTGTATATGTTGGCAGAATATCTATGTTGATGTCTCTGGTTGTAATTTCAGCATTAGTTGCATGATATATCTTTAGTTATTTTAATTGTTTGCTGCGAGACTGATTAAAAAATATCATGCATTGGTTATGCCTCTATTATTTTGGAGTATAGCTGTTGTTTTTCTGTTTTTAATTAAAGAATTTTACTGTAATAGTTACAGTTAGTAATGATACATTTAAACTGCAGTCCGGTTCCATGCACTTCAGGAATCTGGTATTTGTTAGAAGAGTATGCTTCTCTCCTAGTTTTTTAAAAAAATATTAGCGTTTTGAAATGCAGTTAGGATGGAAGGGAGAGCAGCATGTGACAATCCAAATTTGCAGCAACAGAGATGAAAGTTAGCACATAAGTCTTTACTTTACTTTATCATAGTTATATGTTTTTAAAAGTCTTCAAGATCCATTTATGTTGCAATAAATTATAATTATTAATCACTATAATTGTATTAGTGAATGACTGGAAATATCAATTCACTCTTCTTGATATTAAATAAAAAGTTTATATTCTTCCACACAAATGCACCATTTTTACTGATAAAAAACACCTATTACTATTTTATTTTCAGTTATAAAAAGTGGAATGATGTCTTCCATAATGAATTTACAAGAGAATATCAAGAGAATTTACAAGAGTGCATTTTTTGTAAGACATTTGTAAAATTATGCTAAGTGATAATAGATATGGCTTTTGTGATTGTATAAATTATATTTAACTCTTTGGAATGCCTCTTCTGTTCTAACATTGAATTGGAAATTCTATTATTGATCAATCAATACAGTGCAAACTAGTTAGGAACAATATTCTTCAATCTGAATTCTGTGATACTGATGTTGCTAAATATGACCGAAAATTATATTTAAGCGTATTTGACATTCTAGTTTTGCTTTGAATTTGGTTCTGCATCCTACCCCATTCCAAATTGTTATAATTATCATCGTATACACATCAAAATCAGTATGAGCTAAAACTATTTTGCAATTCTGTACCTTATAGGATACCTCAACTATTTTATTTACAAGCTCTGTAAACTACAATAATTTTACAAATTATTCCTAGAGAAGTCATAAACAATAAAAATAGAAAGCAATAAAAGTAAAAACCCAGTGCCACAACCATCATCCTGTGATGCAGCCAAAGCCATAATCTTTAGTTTTCAAATTACCCTAACCTAGCACTTGAGGGAAGAGCCATCTCTTTATGGCATATAGAAGGTTAAGAAGAAGGAAGCCTGCTGGATTTCAAAGGGGATGATGTTCTACAGGGCAGGGGCTGTCTATGTTATAAGACCCACTGAGTAGTTACATTTAAGGAAAGGGACCTGAAGCATGTCTACTGTATCCGGTCTGGTGAGATAGATATCCTCAGGAAGAGACAGTCCCACAATTAACCTTGCCCTATGCCATGTAGAAATTTAAAGGTTATAACCAGCATCTTGAATGCCATCTGGAAAAAAAATGTGGGAGCCATTACAGTTGTATGAATGACAGAACTGATGGGCAGGGTGAAAAGAGAGATTAGACTAGAATCCCTATGTAGCCACAAAGTGAACAACTCCAAATTTCCTTGAGTGCTGTTGACCCTTATCTAACTCTAACCAGGTGCTGACCATTAATTGATAAGATTCATGTGCATAGGCTTTTAGCAAAAATCCTAAAAGAGGATTCTATTGTAATTATTTACATTTATCTCTATATTTTTAAAACTTATCTGTATATGTAAGACAGTAAAATTGATAAAGTTGGTTTCCTTCACAGTAACAGCCAATTACTTCGCTAATGATACATAAAGCCTATATTCTTCCATACAATTCAGAATTGTATGGAAAAACTCAGAATACTTTTCTTCACTTATCAAAACAGAGTCTATTTTCCCTACAACATTCATCTTTTTGGATAAAGGGAAAAAAGAAATAAAAGTATTGACTTCTGACTCTTCTTAAGCACAAAATAAAATAGCATTACAGTTCCAAGTTTTTACTTTTACTTACTTAATACATGCTATTTCTATAACAACAAACTTAATCAACACAACCCAAAGCTGAAGATTTTTTTTCCATCTCAAGCACAAAATCCATAAGTGGTTTCCAAGTGAAAACCAAGTTGGATGTACTCTTTTCTTTGATTAGGGCAGTTAATTTAGCCATTGCTGCTAGTTCCATTAGTTTTCCCAGGCTTCATCTATTGTGGGGATTAGAGTATCTTTCAAATTTTGTCCATAAAGCATTGCTGCTGCTGTATATAACAGGAAGGCTCCAGCTTTTTTTCAAGTTCCTTGTCCATTAAGCCTAAAAGAAAAGTCTGACTTTTTCATTTTCATTTGTATTTTATTCTTTGATAAATTAAATTAAATTATTAAATTATTAAAATCCAGTCATCTTCAGCACTAAAACAAATCCCTTCACAAAGGCCTTCTTAACCTGAATCAGGACAACATTAAAGAAACTCATTAGCTCAATGGGGGAAGGAGGAGGGAGAACAGCAAAAAGGAATAAACAGTGACTTGAAAAACAATACAAAGATTCAAACATGGACCCCAAAATTGCAACTCATAACAAGAATGCACAATGTCTATCTGTATTATGGAAAAGAAGACTGAAAGGAAATGTTGATTTAGTAAACTAATGTAATCCTAACCATGGAAATAAAAAGTTGATAGATGCTTAACATACTATGTTTCATTTTTCTGCACCGTTTTTTGAAGCTTAACCTTCCCTAGTTAATTTCTATAGTATTACACCCATCAGCTTTTGTACTTTAATTTGACAAGTATTCTAGCTGGAAAAATAAGTTTTCAAAAGCATAAGGTTCTGCTCTACCTTAAATAGCTAGGAGACTATAACAGGCAGGTTGCCTTTGAAGTCTGTATGGCAAAAGTGTATATTTGGATTTTAAATTTTAGAACATAGGAAAAGTGGAATGTGATTGGTTTTTTTCTCCATTAATGCTGGGTTTTTGTTTTTAAAAAGTGATAATAAAAAAACAACCAACTGTACTATGTCCCCCATATAATTTAAGTCTAACTTTATAAGTGCAAAAACAACTTTTTTAATCGCTGTATCTTGGTTAAAGCAATAATAGACTCCCTTATTTGATATTTGGTAATGCATTGAGGAGGGGAGGAGAACTAATCCTACATTTTCTTTTATACAGCAATTTAACATTTAAAAACGGTTTCTTTACTTTGAAGGGGGAGGAGGAATAGCCTGGTGCTAGAACGATTGATTTAAGAGCAAACCATCTCTTGGGCTGCAGAAAGAAAGACTGAAACGAACATTGAGTCAAAAGAGATTCTGGGAATCCTAAGAATTAACCAAGAAAATATTCTGAACACGGGAAATAAACAAATGTTGCCATTCTTACAACGAAGGAGGAAAGCCGTAACCGACGACGATTTTTCTGAACTCACCGGCACGTTCAGCTCCCTTCGTCACGCCGGCCGCCAGGAGAACACCTGCAACCAAAGACGGGGAAGGGGCTTACGCGATGCGCTCGGAGAAAGGCAGGGTTCGCCTCCAAGCAAGCTGCTCGGAAGACTCGAGGGCTGCCGTCGAGTCCCCTCCCTCGGATATTTTACCCGCGTTGAAAGTGTGCGCTTCCTTGCCGCTCTCCAATCGTCGCTAGGAGAAAGAGAGTGGAATACTCACCTAGGAAGAGCAGGACGGGCGCCATGGAAGCGCCTGGGGGAGAGAGAGAGAGAGAGGACGTCGTCAGGGTACGGCCAACCTCCACGGGGAAACCTGGGGAGGCATTCTCTTGGCCTCCCCAGAATGAAAGAGGCGCGAAAGGGGACACAATACCTTTGAGCCGAGAGGCTGGGCTTTCTTCTGGCTCCCGGTCGGCAAGGGCTCAAGCTTCCCAGAAGGGAATTGGGAAGAGGTCCACCCTGAGGGGAAATACGGCCCAGTTCAACCAAGCGTCGGGGAGAGAGGATGCGAAAAGCGCGGCTGCGAGCCCAGTACGGATCACCTGGAGCCGACTGGATGGAGCCGCGCGAGGTGTTCGCCTGGTACCAGCACTGCGCGCGCTTTGCTTTTAAACGCCGCCCGGGCACATGAACAACGCTGGGCAGGCTCTGACCGCCTGGGTGGGCTGAGAAGGCGGTTGTCCCAGAAGGGAGGCAGGGCGCCAAAGCACACTGGGGTGCGCCGGACTCGGGTCTTTGGCAGCTGCAGCCGCTGCTTGTGAGGAGAAAGAAGGCAGCTGCGCGGGCAGTTTTCCCCAGAGCCAACAGGTGCATCGCGGCTCTTAAGCTCTTCCTCGCGCAGCTGGTGGCGTGCGGGGCTCGCCTGCCCTTCAAAGACCGCGCTTCTCCTCCGCGCCCCCTCCCGCCCTGTTAAATAAGGGTAAGCCCCCACCCACGGCACTCGGGGGCTGTGCGTTTATTTGCCGCGCTCTTGAGAATGATGGAGGCTTAGAATCGGGTGATGAAGGTCGCCCTCCATCTCGTACCCTCAGTCAATTCTCCCTTGTGAACTGGAGATGCGCTAATTGGAGCTAGAGAATTGGTCCATTTTTAAACCGTAGGCTTGTGGTTCCTATAGTTGACCCAACCTCTGCAAACATTTCAGAAGAGAGGGTTTTTTTTTGGAAATGTCGTTTTGTTTAGCATAGCCAAAGATTGAAATTAGCGTCATCAACCTATCTAGACCCATAGGACAGCTGCCTTTGCTTTCATTGGAGCATTGTGGTGGACAAATGGGAGACTACAGGATGCATCCCATAAAAGGGTGTTTTGTTCTCCCAAAGAGCAGAACAATGCAGTATCTGGACTACATTGGCTATTGTAACACAACCCTTTAAGGACCTGTCTCAAGTTATTTCTGTCCTGAGGTAATTCAAAGTATATCCTATATCCTCTCATATTTGCATCCTTCTGATGGCCATCCTGATTTTAGCTTCCTTCATGTTTCCTTCTCCCTAATCATCTTCCTCCCTCTCTCCCTTCTCAAACTTTCCCTACTCATTCCTAATGCTTTAAATATTATAAATGCAATAGAGAAACCTCCATAAATGTTTTGCATTTATTTATTTAATCCCACCTTCATTATTTTCACAAATAACTCCCTAAAGGTCCTTTTTCTTCCTATTTTTCTCTACAACTTCATTATTTTTATCAGGTGAGAAACATGAAGTGCCATCGGTCCCGATGCCTTACTGACACGATTGAATGAAAACAGCCTGTCACAGGAATTTTTTTCCTCTACTAGGTTGCCACTGGAAAGTAACATTTCAGGTTTTCTGTTTGCCTTCATAATACTTCAGGTCAAGATTCTATTATAGAATAATATTTTTGACCCATATTTTATGATTAGTGTGTCCATGTGTTCCTATTAATGGCCCATGGTGTGAACTTTCAAGATACTTTCTTGATGATGCATTCTGAGTTTGATCTTTCTCCCTTTAGAAATGTTTGGTTTCCACCTTAATGCTTTCAACAAGCCAATAAAATCATGTTTATTTATATGAAATTTGAGAGTGGATTCTAGTACTGGAATTTGCACTGCTATTATATTACCCATATATGTTTGTTTTTTTACAAAATGAACACATTTTAATTGCAGTAACCTTGTATATATTTGCGCTGCCCTCACCTTGAGTTGTTTTGAGAGGAATGGTGTTATAAATTAAATAATTTGACTGTGATGATTTAAAAACTCAAACTGTGCAAATAAAAACTGAGAAGTAGAACCCTGTTTTAAAGTATATAGTCTTAACCAGAAAGGAAATTTTAGATGTTGAAACTAGTGTCATAGTCAGTGTTGTTACCAAAGCTTGCAGAATTCTGCAGACCATACCTTGCTGATTTTTTAAGATGAAGCATTTAAATAAGTATTTATACGACTTTGCTTTCCCATCCGGGGAACATTTTGGCTCTGCTGTAATAATGACTACTGATATTTTGAAACCCATTTCTTATCCTACTTCCTTGACAAATATTCTGACCTATGCATGTTGATCAAATGTCTTTATGCTTACAATAATTTAGTTTGATTAGGCATTATTTTTTCAAACTAGCTGGTAAATAAATACAAACATTTTCTGTGGTATTTAATTAAGATCCTACCAATAATTCATTTTGCCTTTGGATAATGTTACTGTTCTTGTTTCTTTGTTACTGGTCAATGGCCCACAAAACTAAGATTAGCAGAAAATATGAATTCTGAATGTTATTGTGATAATCACTATAAATGCTTTAACTTTCCATTTTACTAAAACATTTTAGTATAGGAACAAAACATAAACCATTTTAATACTTTACAACAAAAGTCATCCATAATTACATAGAACAGAAGGCATAGTACAATGGTGGAATTCTTGCTTACAGTGATTTAGGCAATTTGCTTGTTTCCTATTATCTTTATAACAAACCCAATACTTAATAAGAAGTAAAGTATATTAAATTTTTATCAAAATTTACTTTTAAAAGATAAATGAGCAGGATCATGTAAATTAATTAAATTATACGTAATCACATTTTTCTTCCCACCCAAAACCCACCTGTTTTGGTTTTCTTTTCTAGAAAGAATTTGGCGAAAAGTAACAACTATATATTTTCATATTGATGTGAAATTATATAGATATCATTAGATTATTTCCTTCTTCTTTGCACATTATGTTTAATTATAATGCCATGAGATATGTTCTTTGTTTTTGTCTCCTTTTTATAAAAAAGTAATTTTTTTATTTTTATATTTGTGTTAACATACCAATACTTCATTCTAATCCAAAAGAGGTTTTACAACGGAAACGAAAGAGTCCATTTTAACACATTTTGCCATCAGTCTATATCACATTAATTCATATAAATTTTATATTTTTCATTTGCATTGCATTATCATACTTTTCAAAACTTATCATATCCATACTTTATAAATTTGAATTCTCTATCTCATATTTCATCCATTTCAAAACTTATCGTATTCATAATTTATAAATTACAATTTTTTATCTCATGCTTTCCTTTACCCAAATTTTAATTTTAAATCATTTATCTTTTTTTTGTTCCTATACCCTTTCTTACTGTTTTTCTTTCCTCTCTTTCACCCTTCCCTGTTCCTCTCTTTCTTCCTTTTTAAATATTCCTTTCCTTTCCTTTCCTTCTTTCTTCTTCCTTCCTTCCTTCCTTCCTTCCTTCCTTCTTCTTCATCTTTTCTATCCTTCTTTTACAACCAATCCTACTCTAATATATATATTTTTTGAATTTCTTCTCTCTTATTACTATACATTTTGTAGGGAATACTCAAAATCCTTTTTATTCCCCAAAAGAGGTCATACAGGGGAAAGCGAGACAATTAATTTTAAATTTTGCAATGAATGTACATCACACTATCAATTCTTATAAATCCTGTTCATATATTTCATTTGCATTTTACAATTTTTCTTGTCAAATTAATTTATTTTTTAATCGTATTCATAATTCATAAATTCAAAATTTTCTACATACTTTTTGTTTACTCAAATTTAAATTTTTAATCATTTATTTATTTTTCTTTCCTTTCTCTCACCTTTCTTCTCCCTCTCTTCCTTTCTTCCTAAAACTTCCTTTCATTTTCTCTTCTTCCTTCTACCTCTTCTCTTTCTTTTTCTTATATAACTTTAATCCTATACCTCTCAGATTTTTCCAAAATACTTATTTGACATCTTAATTTTTAAATATTTCCAAATTATCATCTTCATTTTGATAATCCCTTATTCATATTTCTTTACTTTTAAAGCACTTGACTCCCTATATTTTTTGAGGCTAAATTTGGAGTTCCTGTCACTCTCTATCATTATCGACATTTAAATATATACAATGATAAATATAATCCAGATGTTTTGATTTTAATTGCTTTATGAAGGACCTTTTGGCCCTATACCAATAATAATTTTCTCATTGTTTCTTACATTCCCTTACCTCCCCTCTCTTTCTTTTCCCCCCCTCATCTTACTTTCCTTTTCTCTCACCTTTTCTTTTTCTTCCTATCCTTCCTTCATCTCGCAATTTACCCATACTCTTACTTTCTTTCTAGTTTCCTTCTCTTACCTTCTTCAACTTTCTTATATCTTCTTTCTTCACTTCCTTCTCCCTTCTCTCCTTCTCATTCCTTTCATTTTCTTTCCCTTCCCTTTTTTCTCTTGACGTCGCCTCTTTTGCTTAACTTACTATAATTTCCACCCTTAAACCTAACCCTAATTTTTACCCTAACCCTAACTCTAACCCTAACTCTAAAACACACCCTAAATCTGCCCCTGACTCTAACCCTCAATCTGGCTCTATGTCTTCTTAACCTTATCTTGACCTTAACACTACTCTACACCCTACTCCCCCACCCTAAACTAACCACTTACCTTAGCCTTAACTTTAATTCTAACTCCTACCCTTATCACAGTCTGATCGCGTCAATTTTTTCATCCTTCTATTTTACTTTCCTGCCTAACTTCCTTCAACCTCCTTTCTTTACCTTACCTCCCTCTCTTCATATCCTCTTTAATCCTTCCTTTCTCCTTCTAAGTATCCATCAATGTCTTTGGCCAGAACGTTACTTCCATAAAGCACTTATCATATATTTTCTTCCCTCTTACACTTTAAATATTTCTTCATTTACAAGTAAGATAATTTCATTTTTATCAAATAATATAATGGTTATCAAATGTGTAAATGACATAAAATTGGATAGAACAATTAGTTTCCTAAAAAACATAAAATGTAAAAGTCTTGATAGGTTAACAAAACTGGTTGAATGAAATTTAACAGCAAAATTAAGGCTCTTCACCAAGGAAAATGAAATCAAAAGTAAGATGGAGGATATCTTATTTGATTATGTCAAAAAAGTACTATAAATGTTCATTCAAAGCAATCCAAGTACAAGTCAGTTATATGGAGGAGCTTCAAAAAAGGGTAAATGTAACTTTAGGTTTTAAATTGCAACCAGAACAGTATAGTTTCCAAATTATAAGAAATAATTGTTTCATTTCATTCTTTGTTAGTCAAATCCCATCTCAAGTATTGTTTAGTTCTTGGCACATTAGGATACATTCACGCAAAATGGAACATGAACACAGAACAGAACTGCAAATCCGAGTAACCATTGAGACTGAAGAAATGTTTAGTCTGAAGAAGGTTGAAGGGGGAATATAATAACTGAAACAATGTCATATAGAAGAATGTCAGGACCTCATGCTTAAAAGAATATCTCACAGAAGAAGAAAACAGTCTTATGCTTGTTCTTCCATTCCTCTTCAAGATAATTTCCTGGCTGTAGCCTAAAGATTCTTTCTCTCATTTAAGCTGCTGCCAGATCGAGGTCATGTCATCTGCCTCTCTCCCTCCCTCCCTCCCTCCCTCCCTCTCTCTTTTTTCTCTGTTTTACTGCAAAGGGATATTGATTAGCCAACAGCCATGAATCAAACGAAGCCTGATGTTCAAGGGTGTAGTTCTAAAATAGCCTGAAGAAGGTTTCTAGGCTGATTCTTATGCATTGACCTCAGTCTCTTTCAGTAACCCCTTAACTTTTTTTCTTCAGTTTTTGGAAGTGTGTTTTGTTGAAAATCAAACACAATGTAGTGCGTGTCTGTACTTTTCCAGTTTGAATGAAAAGTCCCCAGATAACAACCTTTGCCTAAAATGGCAACCATGACTACTTTTCTATATCTTTCTGGAATAATATAAAAGAAGGGGCAACTGCCTGTGAACTGGGTGAGATTGCCCTTTTCTCCTTCCCTACCTATTGCTTGGGCAGAGGAGATTTACCAGGCCTGTGAAGGATAGATAAAGAGCTCAGCAAAGTGTTTCTTCTGCAGGGGCAATGGGTTTGTTTGTTTGTTCAGCTGCTGCCTCCTGATAAGGGTTTATTTTGTTAGATAAAAGTACCTCTGAGGCTAGGAGATCACAGCCTTTGGGGAAAAGACTCTTAAGCCAATTTGAAGAAGTCATGGCATGTACATACATATACATATACACACACGCCCACATGTACGTGCACAAACACCTATCCAATTGCCAGACAAACCAGCAAAGGCAAAGGGATTTGTCTTCTTTCATGTCAGATTGAGGGCAAAGTGGAATGCAGATGGAAGACTTTGAATTGTAGAAGCCCACAAAGGTTATGGAGACATTGTGTGTTATGATGATGTTGTTGGTGTATTTTCTACCTGAGAAAGAATAGTTTGCTTGGTCATCCCAAGATAGCAATCCTAATAGAGTCCTTGTGGGCATTTCTGGACTAAATTTAACTTTATGGAGATTTTGACCAAAGAAGTAGCAAGTGGTTTTCAGTTCCTTCTCAGTGAGAAACCCTGAATTGGAATATAATATTGTTAAGCTGTTTATAAAGCTACACTTCTCAGTTGGAATGGCTGGTTCCTTTTCTTACAGAATTATAAAGATTCCATTTAGAGCCCATTCCTAATTTGGAAACCTGTTCCTAGGTTCCATTAGCAATCTACCTAATGGCCATCAAAGAACTGAGAAAAAGAAAACTTTTTTTCCGCTTTGGACATTTCTTTAATCTTCTAAGCATTTTACTTTATTTATATTAAATAATAAATTCATGTAACATTGCAGTACTTTGAGCATACTATTTTGATGACTTACCTTTCCTTCTCTTCCTAGTTGTGTTTTTAGTACTGCACGGCCACTATTTGAACTGATATAAAAGCCTATCTCAGTAGTAGTGGGTTATCAGCACAGCAATGGCTGGATGGAGTCTGCTGTTTTCATTAACATCTGACCTAAGTAACTGCCAATTAATTTCTAGTCTTCATCTGAATGAATATTCTAGTTGAACATATTTTAATTTAATTTAAATTTAAATTATATTTTATTTTATTTTTATTAAGCTGATTTTCAGTAGACTGGCGCTGGACAAAAATGTCATTCAAGGAAACT